>BLXL01010088.1:0-25583 GCA_023170135.1 Acarapis woodi
TTTAGATCGATCATTTTTGAGGTGATGAAATTAAATTCTTAAGGTGCTAAAGAAAAAATTAAAAAAAAATAATAAATTTTAGTTTTTTTGATTAATTTTTAAGGCTAAACTTTTGAGAAATAAAATTAACATTTTGATTTCGTAAAATTAGGAGAACGATATTTTTTGAAGTAACTTCCGGTATGTTATTGTTTGAATTTTGATTGCCATCATTTCAAGGTATCCAAAAGTGTCGGAATTAGAAAAGTCTCATTATTCAGCAACTAGAACCTTAATTCATCTGCCAAAAAATTGTAATATCAAAATGATGTACAAAAATTTTCAAATAAATAAAGGGAAAGGAAGAAGCAATAAATAAAATAGCCTATTAGTTATGTATCAAAAATGACTATTTTTATTCAACAATTTTATAGATTACAATAAGCATTTTAAAGTGTCAATTAGAAAAAAAATGAAAAATTCTTCTGTTGAGTAACCTTTTTCCAAGTTTTAACCCTTTGTGTAATATAAACAGCATAAATTTTATAGATAAATATTAAATGAATATCGATGATATCTATAGATTTTTATCTTTTACTTATGTTTTTTTTCGATGAAATCAATATAACTATTTAACAACTTATTAGTTACATGGCCAAGAATTTAGTAAAGAAATTCTATAAATTGTGTTCTAAAATTGCACCAAACTGTGGTAAATAAGCAGATTGATGAACCTATACTACTAGAGTAAGTAAGACTGAAATATAGTATTTATGAAAAATGGTGTTTGGTTATTGCTACTGGATTCCCTAAAGATTGCAGAAGTAAAAAGTAAAAATTAGATGATCAAAACACAAGTCTGTCTACATTTATTACATTTATTATGAGACGAACATTGTTCTATTTGTAAATCAGTATAATTCCCAACGGTGAATATTAGTCAGATTAAAAGATACAAGAGTTAATTAGCTGCAAGAATGCTATGGTACAAGTATTATTTTTTGACTATCAAGTGGTCCAAAAAAAAAAACAAGAAATGAACCATAATTAACATAATTAATTTTAATAAAAGTCCATTTTAATTATTTTTGATAACACCGACAAAAATAACATGATGAAAAAAAACACATTAGATTATTGTTTATACTTAAAACTGAACAACTTAAATTCATTTAAGAATTATATGTTCAATATATATCTATTATTTATCTAAAAACAATAAGATTGATTAGTTTTTAATCATTTACTTAAATTATCACAATTGAATTTGGAAAATTGTAAGTTCAAATAGATAATGGTATCACATGTCAATGATCTTTTAGAGTTCAGAATTCACCAAGTATGCATCCATAGTTTTTAAAAAAGAACATTATTTCAAACGTGTAATTTGATTCTTGTCTAATTGAATGTCTGTCAAATAATTTCTTTAAGTGAAACGGTTTTCATTTTTCTATTGAAAATCTATAAAATTTTAACTAGTTAAAAATTATCTCAAATTTTTAAAAATATATATTGTACTTATATTATCAAATTTAACATAAATTATTTTTTTTCATTTTATTCGTCATAAACATGAATTTTATAAATTGCCATTTTCAAAATACTTTTCTTGAGGAAAATAAATTATATTTTATTTATCAATTTTAGAAAATTATTTGTTGTTTTTAAAGTTTATTTAGATTTATAATCGATTCTTCATTTATAGAAAGCAAAATTTGAATGGTAAAAAATTTCAACTAATTCATAACTAGTGAACAATTTAATTTCATTGATTAGGTAACACCCTTGATATTGAAGGTTGATGTGAATAGTTTACTTGATTGTCGATCATTTGTTGCTGTTGCTGAGAAATATAACCATTTTGAGTTCCAGATACACTTGTATTCAAATCTGTGGGAATCCGTTGCGGGATTTGTCGTGAATCCCCATAATGAATTTGCGGTAAAATATATGTGGTCGATGTATGGTTGATTGCAGGTGTACTGTAAATGTGATCATACGGACCACCGTTCGGCGATAAAATGTTTGAATTCGATATTGATGCATAAGGATTCAAATAGGATTGCATTGATTGAGAATAAGAGAATTGTGGATTAGTTTGATATTGAGTCGATTGTGACGGTACTTGTTGAGGTGATTGTACGTATTGCGATGTTAAATTAGTCGGGGAATATGTAGCATTCTCTTTCATCAGTGCACAATAAATATTTAATGCTTCAACTAATTGACTATTCACATTAGATAATGAGGCATGCGTCTTATCGACAATTTCAAGTTCTTGATCGATCAATGGACCCATCTTTAGGCATTGTTCTTCTAATTGAATTAATTCATCTGAATCGATTCGTTCACCAGTCGGATCTGCTTCATGTAATAAAAAAAGCAGACGATCTATCTTAGCTTCATCTATTTCGATTACTTTTTCTGTTTCAAGCAATTTTACATGAACTTCTTCGTTAAATTGAACTGATTTTTGTTTGTTTTCAATCAATTTTGTATTTTCGTTCTCTTGATCCAGATTTTTGGTCACGAAATTTGCCTTAGGAAAAATTTTAATATAAAAAGTTATAATGGGTAAAATTGAAGAAAACGAAAAAAAATTGAATTAAAAATTTACCGGAAATAGACCTTCACCTAGGTGATTTGATCCCTTCCACCAATTAGAATCACTATCATCGGTGACCATTAAAATTTCACCCGCTTTGAATGTGATTTCGTTATCTTCAACAGCCTCAAAATCGTAAAGTGCTCTTACTTTATATGATTCTTTAGAAGAAAGCTGATTATTACTATTAATAAAGGATGATGAATTATCTGCATTAATATTTGGATATAAAACTGATTTGTTTGATCTATTATTCAAATTTTTAGGAGAAGTTGATTCTTTGAGAGATAATTCAATGGCTTTTGCAATATCTTCTTCTTCTTGATTGCTAATTACAATATTTGGATCGGAAGGCAATTCGATTTTACGTTTTACAGGTTCAGATGATTTAAATTTGACACCTTCTTTTTTCAATTTTTGATATAAAGCAGGTATCAAACTTAGCTGTGAATTATCTTTAAATTCTTGTTCTGACCATCGTTTGATGTATTCTTTCATCTTCTCAATAACGATTGGGTGTCCTTTAGCCAGAATATGAATAATATGGCATTCGAATTCGCGAGAACAGACTTCGAGATGAAAACTCAAACCACAATTGCTCACACAAGCATCAAGAAGCTAATAAAATAATTAAAATTAAAATCCAAGACAAAAAGATTTTTGATTTAAATCATACCTGTAACGCATATAATGATACATGGGGATCAGCACTAAGAATTTTTTTCTTTATAGCATTAAGAGCATATTTTGGTCTGAATTTGAAAATAAAAAATAATTTTGAAAGTTTAAAACAAACTGCATTAAAATGACTTACGTTACTTTACCAGTAGTGATTAAATCACAAATTTCTAGATTAAGACCCCAATCGATTTCAAGTAAATTTGGACTTGTCGCATTATCAAGAAATTTGTCAAATGGATTCGTTTGACTAAACATCTAAATAACTTTTATTTGTTAAAAAATATTTGAAAAAGAAAAACTCAAGATGGTAATTAAAATTTGATGAATAATCTACAAAATGGCAAACTAATGATTACCGTTAAACAAAAAAAAAAAAAAAAGGAAAAATAATTAGTAATAAGCTGACAATCGGGTGAATGAAATTATAAAAACAAATATTAGTAGAACAGAATATAAAATAATAAGAATCAATAAGCTTTGTTCAAAATGTATGTAAATAAAACGTATAAAAAAAATTCGAATAAAATTTAAAAATGAAAAATGTCAATAAACATACTAATGGAAATTATTATAAAAATCAATAAATTTGAATAAGCTTAAACTAAGAAAATAAAATTGATTGATAAAATGATATTTGAATTTACTTAAAATTTATCTGGTAAATTTTTTTAAAATTATAAAAATTCGTTTTTTAATTTTTCGAATCAAAGAATTAATAATTTTTTATCAGATGAAAAAATTAATGAAAAATTGGATAATCCTGTCAATATTATTTAGTATTGCGGAATAGAGATCTTGATTAAATACAAAAGCAGAGGTATAAAGGATAATTAAAAATAATGATCATCTCAGGTTAAATAAGCAAAGAAGAATCAAAAAACATCAAAATTTGAAACGTTAATTGTAAATAGTCGAATAAAAAATTAATAATTCGAAATACTTTAAAGAGAAAAAATGCAACGGTATAGTGAAAATAAGAGATGCTAAAAATCTAGAACTCCGTATCAAAATTTATGAAATTAAAATAAAGTAATTGGAAAATGGAATGTAAACAAAGCCGATTTTTTAAAGTCAATAAAGATCAGAAATTCATGATTTTTAGATGCCGTATAAATAGTATGACTATTTATACGCAAACGATTAAATCAAAATGATCAATGCACTTAGTCAAGTAATAGTCTTTTTCTCTTTACAATCACTAAAGTTTTTGTGTCTTTCTTATTGTTGTTATTGTTGTTAATGTTGTTATTAATTTTCTAAATAAATATGTGTTCACTTACTTCTCTCAAACAAAAAAGAAATCATTCTAAATTTTTAACTTGCTTTCTTAATCGTCTAAAATAAGATATCCATATTCTAAATATATTTGAATTTTCAAACTACGAAAATTCTTATCTTAGAAAATATTGTCTAAAAAAATCTCCTCAGAATCTCTGATTATAGTTTCAAAATTTATATCAATTTTATCAGAAAATTCAAATGTACATATGTCGATACAATAATTGTGAGTTCCTTGAAGTGCTTTTGAATTAAATTTAAATTGAGAGTTCGGAGGACTCAAGGTGTAAAGAAAAGAGTGTTGATGCACGTTCATTCAATAAGAATTTATCTCTCTTCGGCACCCCCTATATAAAAGAGGATGATGACTGATTCGTTGATTTTGTTTTAAAATTTTAATAAAATTCTTTCCAACATTTTTTTCTTCTTTCATGAATCACATTAATTTCGTTTGCTCTGTCAAATCAACATTTCATTTTTTTTGTGATCAATTTCAATTATTAATATCTCAGGATAATCGAATGAAAAGGCTAAAAAATTTGCAAAAATGAGAGATAAAAACTATATATTTTGACAGTGATTTGGAATATTTATCTGTATAATTTTTAGCGAATCTTTTAAATCAATGAATTCGGATTAATTTTAACTCTTAATTTAATTATAATCAGTGATAAATTTGCCTTATTTATTCGCAACTAACGTTTTATAACACAATCAGCGAATTATTTGTTTTGAAATTTTCATTAATTATCATTTCAAATTTGCAAAGAACAGTTTTATAACATGACCCTTAAACCAGAAGAAATCGATTTCGATAAAGAATGGCTTTTGCTTAGGCAAACGATCGATAAAGTGATAAATGTTAAGCATATTGATCGAAGAGGCGAGTTTGAAATATTTATTTTTCTAAAAAAATTTATGATTTTTTTAACGTCACTTTTTTTTTTAAATATTAAACATTTAGAATGGACAGAGCGATTTTCGAATATTTATCGAATTTGTGTGGCTAATCCGGAGCCATTGTGGGAACGATTATATGATGAAACACAAAAATTTCTTCATAATTATGTTGCCGATTTGTTCGAGGAATTCAAAGATTTACCTAGCAATGAATTGTTAAGACAATACCACAATAGGTGGAATAATTACCGTAAAGGCGTTAGCTATTTGAATGAACTTTATCTTTATCTCAATACTCAGCATATCAAGAAACAAAAATTTACCGATCCCGATATATCTTATGGCAACATTAAAATCAATGAGCAGAAACTTGAAATACGTGAACTTGGACTTTATTATTGGGAGCAAAATATGATTGAACCATTGAAAGATAAGTTGGTCTATTTATTACTTGAAGCAATCGAAAAGTAAGTATCTACAAATTTTCAAAATTAAATTAATTATGTTAATTATGTAATTCTTTCACTATATCTCAGTGATCGACTCGGCAAAGAATGTGAAGAAAATATAATTAAAGACATTGTTTTATCGTTTGTTGATGTTGAAGTTTACACCAAAAAACGCGAATTTTATGAGAATGTTTTTGAAAAGCGATTTTTGAATGCAACCGGAGAGTTTTATAAGAAAGAAGCTGAATTGTTAGTGCAAACATGTAACTGTTCTGAATACATGGAAAAAGCTAGACAACGTCTATCTGCGGAAAGTTTGAGAAGTGCAAAATTTTTATATCAATCATCACACAATAAAGTTAGAGAAGAATGTGAGAATCGTTTAATAGCTGATCATTTAAGCTTACTTCACATGGAATGCAAAAATATGGTATTAAGTGAAGCACGCAAAGATTTGAAGAATATGTACTTGTTATTGAAAAATGTTAAAGATGGTTTATCAGTGTTTATCAAGGAAGTGCAAAATTATATAACAGACATTGGTTTGAACAGTGTAGCAAGCTATCTGGTGCCAAACGATCAATTGAATTTAATGGAATCTAAAGATAGTCCGGTTTATTTTGTTGAGAATGTTTTAGAATTGCATCGTAAATTTTCTGAATTAATCAAAAATGTGTTCAATTCTGACCAACAATTTGTCCGTGCACTTGACAAAGCCTTTTCAACTATTATTAATCATAAGAAGAACAGTAAATATCCATGCAAAGCGCCCGAACTACTTGCAAAATATTGCGATGGATTATTGAAAAAATCTGCTAATAGAGGCATAAATGAATCAGAAATTGATGATAAACTTACTATGTCGATTGTAGTTTTTCGATATATTGATGATAAGGATGTGTTTCAAAAATTTTACTCTAAGATGCTTGGCAAGCGTCTTATACACTCACTATCAGTATCGATGGATAGCGAAGAATCAATGATTAATAAACTTAAACAGGCTTGCGGTCATGAGTTTACATCTAAATTGCATCGCATGTTTACTGATATTCGATTGTCTGGTGATCTAATCAAACAATTTAATAGTTGGTGCAATTCAACAGCTCTTAATGACCCCCAGCTTAGTATCGGTTTTAATATTTTTGTTTTACAAGCTGGCGCTTGGCCAATATATCCTACTCCAATTAATTCGTTTGAATTACCGCTACCTTTAGAGCAATGTGTCTCGAAATTCGAAAAATTCTACTATCAAAAATTTAATGGCCGTAAATTGACTTGGTTAAATTTTTTATCAATTTGTGATGTAAAGATGTATCTAGACAAAAAAACGTATCTGGTAACAATGAGCTGTTATCTGATGGGTATTTTACTACAGTTCAATAAATCACCTAAATTAACTTATTTATATTTACAAGAGCACACAAAAATAGTTGATGAACAACTAACAAGGCACTTGATACTGCTAATCGATACTAAATTGATTACCTTAGAACCAAATATAGCAAATTACAATAGTATCGTTAAATTTGATTTAAATCAACAATTCGTCCTCAACTTTAATTATATGAATAAAAGAACTAAATTCAGACTTGCAACCTTACCTCCTAAAGAGACCAATCAGGTATGTTTTACGAAATAAAATAATTAATTTATTAATAAAGTCTTTAATTTAAAAAAATTTCGATAGCAAATGGATATTGAGCAAACTCAAGCATCAGTCGACGAAAATCGTAAACTGTATTTGCAAGCAGTGATTGTGAGAGTAATGAAGTCAAGAAAGATTTTAAAGCATTGTGCACTTGTAGAGGAAGTTACACAATTAATTAAGAATAGATTTACCCCTAGCCTACAAATGGTTAAAATTTGCATTGAAGCATTGATTGAAAAACAATATTTAGAACGGACTAATTCAACAGATGAATACAGTTATGTTGCTTAAATACGAGCTTTAAAGAGTTATTCTTATTAAATAATTGCTGGTTTATTTTAGTCACCATTACACAATTAATAGTTTTTATATTTATAAATAATCATGTTCTTATTAATTAAATATAAGCTGTCCATCATTTTAGATCGATCATTTTTGAGGTGATGAAATTAAATTCTTAAGGTGCTAAAGAAAAAATTAAAAAAAAATAATAAATTTTTAGGTTATTTTGCTCGGTTTCATTTCAATTATAAATTTTTTAATTTTGGCGATTATAATTGTTATTGAATATTGTTTGGTTCAGCAAGTAAAATGAAAAATTTTTAAAATAAATAATCAATTTTTAGTTGAAAAAAATTCGATCAAAAAAATTAAAATTTAAACAAAATTTATTTGTTTTATGATTAGATTAATCATGAAAACTCAGTTGAGATTCATGTTGATGTAAATATTGAAATTATTTCAATAAAATAAAATTAGATTGAAACTTTTATAAGTCTTGAATAAAAAAACTTTTTATTCGAATGAAGTTTAACGACTGGTGATTTCACTTATATTTGAAGTCAAAAATTTATGCCATTTACAATTGCAAACACCCATTTTATAGTAATTGTGTTAGTGACTTTTCAAAAAGAATTTTCGAACCATATTTATTATTACTTATATTTCTTTTAAGTTTAATGCTAATTATAAATAAAGTGAATGATTCAAGTTTGAAATTTTCATTCTCAATTTCAATAATTTCAATGAATGAAGAGTGGAAAAATAGTAAATTAATTTCTGTCATCTAAAAAATAAAAGATTCTCAACATACATAAGTTTACTAAATAAAAAATTTTCACCATTCTGATAAATGATAATGTATTTTTCTTAGTTGAGCTAACTTTGAACGCTCCTTAACAAGTGCGTCTTCCATTCGAATAATATTAAGCTGACATTCCATTTCTTTTTTTTTTGCATCATGAATGGTTAGTTTTTGCAATTCTTCCTCCAACCGGGTTTCGTTTTGCTCATGGTTAAGGAGATTAATACAACTTTTTGTTGTTGCAATGACATCACTTGTACATAAGCTAACATTTTTAGATGATTTTAACAATGAGTTCAATTTTACACTTTTTATGCTATTCGCTTTGACACGGCTGGCGGCCACTAAATCGAGAATTGAGAATATAAGAAATATGTTATAACTATTTAAAAATTATATACCTAATTGGGCGGTCGAGGCTGCAATTTCTTGAGAGGCAACAATTATGGTTGCAAAATCAGCTTGGCCTATTTATTGAAAAAAAATTCTGATTAAATACGTTTAGATTAAAAATATTTTTACCTGAAACAATCTGGTCTGCTGAATCGACTACCATTTTTGCGGAATAAGCGACTATTTTAGAGGCAGTAATCAGTCCTTCGGTCCATCTATGATTTTTTTGGTAAAATTCTTTCACATTCGAACCCTTATTTTCTAAAACTATTTCTTTTTGTAATTCTCTTGAATCTTGTACCAATTGTTTGACGGCCTTCATAAGATTAGATGATGAATTTAAAATATTACCATTCACTTTTAATTTAATATCTTTATCTTCCTTTTTGACTGTATCTAACATTTTCTCAATCTTTGAAACAGCTTCTTGTAAAGTTTGATCCATTTCATCGATTTCTTGTTCAAGTATTTCTTGTAAATTTCTCGTTTTGAAATTTGACAAATGTGGCATTATTTTATCTTTCATATTAATGATTTGATTGATTTGTTCAATTAATTTTTGACTTAGTGAAGTTGATGAGCTGTGTAGTAAAATTTCATGCCTTTCAGATATAATTTCCTTGAAAAAATCAGTAAAAATCTTGATGAGTGATTTAAAATTAGCATTTAATTCTTCACTAGTATTCGGATTTATGATACTTTGTTCTAATACTTTTGACATAAAAAAAAGATAAACCAAATTGTAATTCAAATCAATATAGTATTTAGCACTTTGCATACTGATTAAAAACAATTGATCATCATCTACATTTGTTTCATCTATAAAATTGTCTAATTTTTTGAACTCATTTATACATTTTTCGACTAGAATTTTTAGTTCAACAAATCGTTTAAAAAAATATTCAGGCGAGCTTGATATGTTTGGTAAATTATAATTTTCAAATTCTCTTTCCTCTAAAATTGAGAAAAGATTATCTATGAATTGTTTTAATATCATATTTAATATTTTTATTGCAAATTTATGCTTGAATTGTTTGATTTGGTTTTCTTGTTCATCTTTATAGTTACACAAATTAAACTCAGCTTCGTTGAGTTTATTGAATATTTGATCTTTTTCCTCTTTTATATTTGATATCTCATTTAGGAGTTTTCTATTCAATTCTTTTGTTGAATTGTATTTAGACGACAATTGATCAAATTCTTCATTTAATTTATTATCTTTTTCGATGTTACATTCATTATCTAATTTATGTTCCAATTTGTTGTATTCTGATTTTATTTGAATTAATTCTTTATCTACTTCCGCTTTTTTTCTGAGCAAAAAAATATGCTCCTCCCGTAATTCTTCATAGAATTTTTTCATTTTACTGAATTTATCCAACACATCTGCATCTGAATTTACCTTGCTCAATTCAATTTTTAGTCCATCTCGCTCTTTTAATGCAGATTCATTTTCCGATGTTAATTGAATAATTTTGCGTTCCAATTCGACTTTATTCGCCTCTAATTCGGTAATTTTTTGCTTTAAATTTTTCACATTTAAATTGTTGTGATTGTCATCAATTGATTTGACCGCTGTTTCACAACTATTTGATGTGATGTCGATAAAATTACTTGAAAATTGAAAATCAGATTCGTCTTTTTCATTATTATCATGACAAATTAATGATGATTTGTTAGTCTCATCAGCAAAATTCAAGTCCACCAAATTACCCACATTTTCAGTTCCGTCAGGCGATTCACGTTGTGTAGGCACGATTACAATCGGCGTTACGTGCATACTAATATCAGTAGCGATCAAAGGCGCTTTATCGGGCAAAAGAGGAATTTGAATAAGATTTCGGAAATGTTGCAAATTGCTCGAATTAATGTAAAATTGTTTTAAGATTTTGAATTGATTAAGAAAACGAGTTCGATGACCATCCAATGTCCCAAATGGAAGTACGTTATGAAGTCTAAATAAAACCTTTACACTGTAATCATAAAGTTGGCTTGAATCCTGAATACAAGCTATCAATGGCATCAATTTACACTGACCATGTTTCGTCATGCTGGATGCTCGACTTGGATCTTCAAAAATTGCTGCTTGCAATGCAAGAATATCATCAAGATAATCAAACATCTCACACGATAACTGAAAAAATACATTCACATCGTTTTCTCCAATATTTTCAAGTTCTTCATGCGTAACTTGAAGATTACCTATTTTGGAGAATAAGTTGAGTAATGAAAGTTCACATAATATTTAATAAATAAATTAAGAACATTAAATCTAAAATTACCTGGAAATTTTGGGTTGCGTATATGAAAGTCGATTTTAGTTACAAGCAATGTACAATATTTTTGAATGAGTTCACCATAACCTTCTTGCAAATGACCAAACATTTTACCCATATCTAAAATAAACTGTCTGTGATTGTATGAATCAGTGATTACTTTGCGATATCCTTCACGTAAAAGTTTGTGAGTTACCTGCAATTAAATTTAATTACTAAAAAAATATATCGTTTTAGCGATAAAAAAATTTACATGACAAAATTTCCAAGCACAAATAGCATTATCTAGCACAGGTGAGCGTGTACGAATGATACGCCAAAATGTGTAGCTTGATTTTTCTTGAAATGTACCAATGATGATTCGGCGTACATGTTTTTCTTTTACTGGACTTTCTATTTCACTAACCGCTTTACAGATGCTAATTGTCTATCAACCGAAAATGGAAAATTCAGATAAATAAAAAGTTTATTAGTCTTTTATAGTATGAATTATGATGTTCAAAATATCCAACAGAAAAATATTAAAACATTTCAATTTAGAAAAACAAATTTCATTAGGCAAAAAATGTCGCAATTTAATTTTTAATTTACCTGTGTTTTCTCAAAAGTTTCACTTTCAACATCTGAATTGTTAGCTTTATTACGTGGAGAAAGAATTCGTTGAACATTTTTGTGGGCCATTTTTCCTTGTATTCCATAAATTCAATTCCTCCTATACTAATAAAATTCGATTTTTTAAATTTTCAGTCAATTCTTTTATTTTTTCTAATATCTATTACTTAAAAGACAACAAACAAAAAATGGATTTTAAAATAAAAAGTTAAATTGGCAATACAAAAGACGATGAAGATTTTTGTAAAAAATCACAATTTAAAAAATTAAATTTAACCATCAATTTGATTATATGAATTTTTTTTCGAAAAAAAAAAAAATTAATATCACATTATTGTTAGAAATAAATAAAAACTGATGTTGACAAAAAAAAACTCGAATTTATTTGAAAATTGACTTCTTCATCCAGAATCAATCATAATAATAAAAAACGTGTTAAATGATCAATCAATTGAATAATATTAAAACTGTTATAAAAGTAGGTAGTGTTTTTTAAGAAAAAGGCTTAGAAAATTTTTTTGAATAAAATTTAAAAAATATTTAGATTAAACATTTTCTCGATCTATTTAAATACATAACTATTCTTTTAGTTAGATAATCTTAAAAGAAAATATTTGAGCAATTTCGAATAACCAAGTATTGCAATGTTAAGTTGAATGAAATTTTGAATTTCAATCTTGGTAGAATAAAAAAAAGATTAAACTTATTTATTAGAGTAAAGTTGTGAAGAAAAAGAGTTAATAGATGGTCTAAAAAATATTTCAAATGAGGAAATTATTAAATTTAGATAGAATGACAAAGTGTGAGTGATGTAAAAATTTTTAGGACTTATTGAAAATTGTACACAAAGCAAAAAATAGTTTCAAAAGTAGAATGAATGTATTTTGAACTTTATATTTGATTTCAGAGTGAGAAATAACAGCCAAAAACAAATTTGAATGATGGTTGATTCGGCAATTAGTAAGTAATTTCATACAAACTCTCACCAAAATTCATGCGCAATTCAAATTTCGAATTTCTTCGAGCTAAAAATTTGCTATTTTCACCTAAATATAGATCATGTAAATCTGATTTCCGATACGCCCCTACAAATAAGGCGATTCGATAAAAATTTATTTCAAAAATCTATTTCATCCAATTCGTCCAATGTTCAAAATTTATTTGCTCTTTTCTAGTAAGTTTTGTTTTTAAGATGATGAAAAAAAAAAAAGATTTCAGGATAAAAACAAAATAAAAATTTAGCGAAATCGTTCCTACATACATGAAATAATCGAATTATTCAAAGTAATATTAATTTGATTTTTTCTAATTTAACAATTTTCTTGAATGATCATGTAATTTAAAATATTAAATTAATGAATTGAAACATAAAATTATTTATTTTTAAAACAGATATTAGGAAAAATCTTTTCATTGTCAAACATAAATAAAAGAAATTTATTCATAAATTCCGTTAATCTGTGAATGATGAAAAAAAAAGAAATACAACTATTCAACATAAATATATAAGAAATTAATAATGATTGTGAGCCCTGCAAAAAGATACGGATAATCAATAAACTGTTAAATATTGAAAATATGAACCAACATAATAATATATGATTTCGAACAATTTGGATAAAATTTTATTTTTTTACATATTATATTGATAAATTCAAAGGGTAATTGTCACATACTCAGTTTCAGTTTGATAAAACGGTTCAAAATAATTCATACAATGATGATACTTGTGTCTGGTAATTGAAGACTTTGCCCAATTTTTGATGGGTTTGTAGGTAAAATAGTAATTGGTAGTTCCCAAATCATAGTTTGCACATTCATACTTTTAGGACCTAATTCAAGCCTGCCAAATTCATCTTCATACATTTTTTGATCTAAATCATCGAGTCTTGCTGTTAAAAACTCAAAATAAAGCCTCCATTTTAATGTGATGATCTTTGTCTCAAATGTAGGTGTAATTGTAAGCGGTATGGGTAAGCTGATCTGAGTGTTTTCTAAATGCAAACAAAATTCTTGGCATTGACTATAATTAGTTAAATGAGGTGTATAAGGTGTCTTATTATTTTTGAGCTTTATTGATTTGTACTCTTCATTTATTTTCTCTTCACTCTGTAATGTAACCGTGAATTGTACACAAGGTATTTCGGAATCACTGAAATCAAAAAATCCGATAACATCTTCACCTAATTTAAATACTGATTTGAATATGCAAAATTTTCCGACTTTTCCCAAATGATTGGTAATTATGTAACTACTTAGTGTTCGTTTAGAAGATAGACAGTCTAATTTGTGGAGTATTAAATTTATTATTTCACCATGTTTTTTAGTATTCAATTGTGAATTATCTACAGTATCACTTTGATTAAACACATTATCATCGTAACTGAAATTACTATCGTGTGATTTATATAATTTACAATCGCTTTGATTTTCGACGGTACTTTTCTCGTTTGGAGGTAAGTTAAATACTTTGATAGGCATACGTAGAAGTTGAATATTGGAATTGACACGTTGAATGCCGATTGTAATTTTATAGGAGTATTTAATTGCAGATCCATTAAATGAAGGTGGAGAATGATCGGGTAATCTATCATTAAATTGAAACGTTTTGCTTTCATTACTATTTAGTTTTAAATCACAAAACAGAAACTTGGGATTTGTTGAAAAAATCACCTGTCCGCGTTCATCTTTCATTGGATGAAATGATGTATCGCGATTAGACAAATTTTTAATCACTTGTTCTTCTTTCAAAACTCGACTATCTTTTTGACTTGTCGATATGTTTATTTTGTTTTCATCACTGTACAATAGACAATGAATTTGTACCACACTCCAGGCCAGCCGTTCCAATTCATTGCTATTTAGAGAAAAAAATTCATATAAAATTTATTGATCATTTGATTCAAAACAAAATTGAAAAAATCTATTTACTTGGATGAATTATTTGTAAAAGTAACTAAGCAAGAAACTATTTCATTTGCAAAGTATACAGGTAATCTAGTTAATTTGGCTTTTATTTCAACCATTTCTCTTCCATCTTCTTCTTTTCTTCTCAATTTCAATGTTTTTACTAATTTCTACAAAAAACAAAAAAAAAGAAAAAAAATGAATTTTTTCAAATTTTCAGTTGAAGATTAACACATCAGTTATTTATTTTTGTAAAGAAAAATAAAATGCGCAAGCGCTATTTTAGCAATTAATTCTTTTAATTTAGTTTTATTTATCAAATCAATTTTTTTTTCTGACAAATTAATTAGAAATATTGAATAATTGTAAAAAATTTTATTCTCAAAATTAATTTACCTTTGTGTCATTTAAATTAGGCTTCAGGTATTTAAAAAAAAAATCTGAAAATTGAGTAAAAGCTTTAATAGAGATGATAAAATATACATATAATGCATTATTGACATAGTTTCGAAATGAAAAATGTTTATATTATAATTTAAATGAAAAAGATTTTTAAAAAAATTTAAATACCATTCTCATCAACTAATTCTAATACTTTGCACATTAAACTCGATTCTATTGTTAATTTATATTCACAAATTTTGGGCTCTTCTAATTTCATACTAAAATTTTTAGTATTTACACTTGGACATCTTAATTTAACTTCAACATAACGCAATCTATTTGTCTCATGACAGATATCACCATTTGAAAATAGATAGTTAACTTCTGTGGAAGTGCGACGATTTTTTTCATTTGCTTTTAACCAAATAAGATGTTTATCCTTGTCGAATTGGCCTAATAAAATTTCCTTAGTTTGATGACCGGCTTCTTCATGAAACATTTTAATTGATTTTTTGAAACAAAAACTATAATTCCAATAACTTTTGTATGTACCCACGTAGCACTTTTTTGCTTCAAGAAACGACATGATACTCATCTCTCGATTATTTAATGTCTCTCTTGTATATTTAGATGTTTCAAATGTTCGAATTTCATTGTTTGCCTTTTCTAATGCTTCAAGTTCACTTTCGAATTTCGAATTGCTGACCATTTCTTGGATTTGATTGAGAATTGTTTCCGAATAGAAATTAAATGGCTTGTTTTCATACTGTTCAATACCAATGGGTTTGATGGGTTGAACTTCGTTCATATTCGGAAAACAATTAATCTGAAATTCATTTTCTTTCTTCTCTTCAAAATAAGGATGATCACACAATAAATTTGTTGATACAATTGCACTATATTCACAACTTTGTACTTCTTCAACCGACTTCAATTGAGGCTTATCATTTTTATCGCAAACGAAATATACCGTTGTTTTACGAGGTCTATTAGTAAGATCGCAAATTGTTCCTTTGTCCATGGTAACATAAATGAAAGGCACTTTAATTCCATCATAATCAATTTTAGGTAATTCTTTTTTCTTATCTTTCAAATTAGTTATTTTCTCAAGGTATGTTCGACGATCATTTTCTAAGTTACTAGACTCGTAATAACCAAGTATATATTCTCGGGCATGCTTTTTTTCAAGTATATTACCACGAAATTGACGAATATAATCGTTTAAACAAATTTCATATGTCCAATACGAATCCAACTTATAAATACATATTTTTTTATTGAGTAGTTCTGTAATTTTACTATAAGGATCAATATTTACATCTTCTTTTGAAATTTGTTCTTTTAATTCGACATTTGGAAGCACACAATAATAATAATTCAAATCAGATGCTACTATAGACAAAATATTTTCATCTTTTTCATTCAAAACAAAATCATTAGGCCTTTCTTTCCAATTTATCTTATAATATATGGAACTGTCGAATAAATTAAGCAAATTATTATCATTTGAATTTTGATTAACATCGTTTAAAAGAAATTCGGTTTTTTCATTGAATGATTTCAAATTTTCTGGTTCAACACTTAGATCTTCCTGATTGCTTTTTGCGATTTTCAAAACAATGCACAATACGCCTGCTATTAATAAATTTACATAATATGATTTTTTCATAGTGGTAATATGATTTCGTGAAAATTGAGACAAGCTAAATTGAAAGATATATTTTGTATTTCGATATCAAGATTTTTTGGATTCGTATTGATTTAGAAATTTTTAGAAAGATAGGTTTTCTCATTTGTTTGCAATAATTTGAATAATTTATTACAATGAAATTTTGTGTGAATAAATATAGCACATTTTAACATTAGAAAATTCTTAATTATGATTAGAAATTAGATTAGATATTAGATCAGATATTTAGAGAAAAATTAATTCATTTCATTTAATGACACAACATCACAAGAAAAAATTTGAAAACAAAAATTCTATTTCTACGAAAATGATTAAAAAATAGTTAAACACGGATGAGTACAAATATTAAAGTGTATCGAACGTGAATGATTATAAATAAAGTCTAAATTTCGAAATCTTAAATACAAGATAATCTGTAAAATCTTACACTTTAAAAAAATTTTAAGCTTTTTTTTTATAAAATACAAACTGTCAAAATTTGAATAGGGCTTTTACATTTTTTTTTGATTAATAATTTTGCTTATTAATTCAAATAAAAATTTTCGATTTCAAATATATCACAATAATACCTTTGTATGATATAATTTTTAGTGAAATTGAAGATAGCCCTCATTTTGATATAAGGTTTTTTAAACACAAATAAATTTTTAATAAAAGTAAAAGATAAAATTTAAATGCACTATTATTAAATCATAAAAATTGCGCGTCACTTTAGTATGTGCTTCTCTCTTCTGAAAATTCAGATCAACTAAAAATGTAAATAAAATTTAAAAGTATAATTTTCAAAATAAGTTAATTTTTACTGATCAAACAAATAGTTCTTGACTTTTTCATGTGTGTGTGTGGTATTGCTTTTAAAGTTTGCATTTCAAAATAGAGTAGATTCGTGTGTCAGTAGGCCAATTTTCTATATGTCAAATCGAAGGTAAAAATAAAATTTTCTCATTTACATATCATTCTCAAGTTCTAAATCAAATTGCTAAATTGATTTATCATTATTTTCCAGAATTGATTTTCGAGGGTGTTTTAATGTTTGAAAAAACAATTTCTTATCATCTTATTCAAATTAGAATCTAATCAATATAGATGTTTCATAGTATTCTTTTTTCCAAAATAATTTAAGATATTACATAAATTATTTATTCATCTGTTAAAATTTTTAAATTGAATATATATTGTTAAGACAATGAGATGGTTAAATTAGTAATTTCGAGAATTTTTAATTATGTAAGATTCAAAATTCAACTAACTACTAAATCTCGAATTGTTTTAATAACTTTAAAATATCTTCATTTTTAAAATAGAATCCTTTTTGCTTTACAAAATTTTTCTAAATGCTGCAAAAATCTAAATAAATATTTAAATAAATAATAACTTTTTAATTTCATTTTTCATCCTATTTTTAGTACAAATAAATTGCTTTCAATAGCAATGGCAATAAGTACCCACCGAGAAAGGTAAACTTGTTAAAATCTAATTAATTTCGATTAATTTTAATTAATTACATACTTTATTCTAGCAGACTCAAGACATTTACAAAATTAATTGACAACAATTCAGATTCAATCAATTTTGAGGAATTAAGAAATTTTTGTTTCGATAATGGAATACCTGATGATTACTCACATCATCGATCGATCGCATGGAAGGTAAATATTAATCAATAAATATTTTCAGAAGATGTTTGAATAGTGAATCGATTTTTCAAATTATTTACACATTCATAATCAAAAAGCTGCTTCTTTGTTATTTACCTTCGGATAAAACTAAATGGAATCAAATTTTAGATGAAAAGCGTTTGTCTTATAAACAATTTGTAAATGATTTTATACTTTCTGAAAAGGCAAATACTCAGAGTAATGATCATGTAAGCTTAAAAATTCTTTTCAATTATTTATTAATAAACAAAATTATTCTTATTTGATAAAAATAGCCATTAAATCCTGCGCCAACCAGCCAATGGAATTTATATTTTAAAGATAATGAGGTGCTTTCTCAAATATTTAAAGATGTCAAACGCCTTTATCCCGACATTTCATTTTTTCAGCAAAAAATCAAGAAAAATTATTTTGGAAAACGTAACGGCACTTGTGATATAATCGGTCGTACAGCTTTGACCAAAGTAAAAAGTTGTGAAATTGTTACTAATTTTTTAGGTGATTAAATCTCCATTTTTTTATATTTACAAAGTTAAAAAAAGTTCAAAATAACCATAAAAAAATATTTTTTAATTCTTTATAAAATTAAAAAGGCGTAAATAAAGTTCGTGATGAAAAAGATAAAGCAAAATACCTTAAAGATTTTTGTGATCAATGCGACTTTAGTGAGCTAATAGCCAATTGTAATGATGAAGAAGAATATCATTGGCAAGTGATCGCACGCATTTTATTTATTTATGCCAAGTTGAATCCAGGTCAAGGTATGGGTTAATTTATTTAATTGTCAAATCATAAATTTATATCAATCTTATTTAAGGATATGTACAGGGAATGAACGAGCTTATTGGTCCGATTTACTATGTTTTTGCAAACGATAAACCAGAATGGAGTAGTCAGTATTGCTGATTATCAATTTTTGCAATATATTATATATATGATAACTAATGAAAATGAATTTCTTTTTTTTATAATATAAGAATATTCTGAGGCAGACACATTCTTTTGTTTCACGAATCTAATGAGCGAAATTAGAGATCTTTATAATTCGCAACTGGATTTAGACCGTTCAAGTGGTATAGTAAGCATGATGACAAAACTTAATAATTTGCTTTTAAAAATAGACAATGCTCTTTATACTCAACTTAATCAAAATCAATCCATTAAACCACATTATTATGCATTTAGATGGATAACATTATTACTCTCTCAAGAATTCAATCTTCCATCCGTACTACGAATTTGGGACACTCTTTTTGCTGATAGAAATCGATTTGATTTTTTAATTAAAATTTGTTGTGCCATGATATTGTAAGTCATGATTTGTTTTTTATTTTTTTTTCTCTTAATTCTTAGAAATTAAAAAAAATTTTTTTTATTTTCCAATTAGATTACTAAGAGACGACATCTTAAATAATGATTTTGCTTATAATGTTAAACTTTTGCAAAATTTTCCAGACAAAATTGATGTAAATAGAATAATTTTTCGAGCAAAATCTATCAAACAATCAATTTAATTTTGTACCCGAATTGTTTTTTTCAAAATCGATATTCACATTGCTGTCTTTTAATTTTCTACTTTTATATTCAAACAAACTATTAATTGTTTCACTTCGATTTATATCATTTTTAACGCATCTTAATAGCTAATTTATACAATTTTTAAGTTTAAACGCCTCTCATTTACTAATAAAAAATTGTTTTTTTCTTAAATTTTATTTTATCAAATTAATTCTGCCAAACAAAATCTAATGACTTTTAATGTGAACGGGAAATTCACGTTCAATTAACTATTTAATAATATATTTTATGGAGAAAAATTTAGGCTGCAAATTTTTACTCAAAATCGAAACTTGCATAAAAGAAACTAATTTTCATTTATTATTTTAATATGATTTTAAAAAAATTATCATAGTGTTATTTAAATTATTTGCATATTAAAAAAGGTAAACTTCTTATTTAACATATTATAATTTTGAATTATAAAATTATTGCGACTTAACATTTTAATTACTAATGTTGGTGGTCAACATTTCAAATTGAAAATGTGGTGTTTGATTAAAAAATTTGTACGATTTTTGGTGAAAAATTTACTTTTGAATGGAATCTTAATCAATTTTTTCCTCTTTGCAAATTTATTTATATATGTTCTTGTAAAATTTTCCAAATTAAATTTCTTGCAACTTGCAATTTAAATTTCCTTATATATTACATTATCTAAAGTTTATTTATAACTGGTCGGAAAGAATTAAATGAAATATATTTGATTGGAATTTGAAATATTTAAAATTTTACAAAATTTTGGATCAAATTTATTAAGTATAGCAAAAAAATTTGAAATTATCAGTAAAATAGCTTAATAATTGTAAACTACCATACTATATTGTGTTTCTCTTCAAATGTATCTGACAGTTTTGTGCTCTATTCATTCTTGATTTGAAAATTTAGGTAATTACTTTGATTAGTTATCAGAATAATAAAATAAATTTTTTTTTCCTTTTTAATTCATAAATTGAAAAGAAGATTTTAAATCGAAAAAAATTATTTGAATATAAAAAAATCAACTTGGACTTAATCGAATTTTCAAAGTAAATTATGTAAGTTTTGGAAAAATTAAATTTTATTAAAAACTGAAAATTTTTCTTTATTCGATACATAAATTTGTGTAAAGTTAATATATATAACAAAAAGATAAGAAAATTATTTCAATAAAAATTTTTTTTGTTGGATATTACGAAACTTTTTTATTTATATTCTTCATGAAAAACAAAATTAACAAAATTATAAGCCCTAGCTTCAAATAAATCAGATGTTTTTAAAATTATAATCGTTATGTAAGTTGTTTATCGTTTGATTTTTTTTTGGCTTCCTTTTTCGAATTTTGTTTCGCTCTTACCTTTGACTTTTGATTACAATCATGACAATTGAAAATCTGATTTTTTAATAATTTGATGGAAAAGTTAATTTCCGAATCATATTTATTGGACACTTCAAAAAAAAAAATTGAATAATTTTTGCATTTTTAATTTTTAATTTTTTTAATTTTAATTTCCAATAGATAAATAGAAATGAAAAGGCAATCGCAATCATAATAATTAAATCATCAATCCATTCGCCTATATTTATATAATCTTTACTGCTTGATTTTTAATTTTCGAATTTATGATTTTAAAAAAATTTGATTATAAATTTTAATTATTTTTAATGAAGTTGATTTTTTTAATAAAAAAAATTTTATTTGTTTTTTTTAGAGCTCAATAAAGTTTTTTTTTAATAATTTTGTATTTTGCATAAATTTTATTATTATATTATTAAATTTTATTTTTGTTAGAATTTAACATTTATAATTCTTAAAAGCCTATAGTTTTTATTTTTAATCTTACACTTGTACAGTTGATTTTCTTCAAAATATTCACAAATTTGGATTCCTAAAACTCTCGCTATTTTAGATATTTTTGTGCAAATATTTTTATTATCATCCAATACAATTATTTCGAAAATGAATTATATTTGTATAAAAAAATAACTTTTCAGATATTATGGCCCAATTTTTTCCGAAATTTTTTTCGTTTTTAAGTTATCCAATCCATAGGTTACTGTCAGCCAAAATTCTAGATAAATTTTTTAATGTTTATTATTTTGTCTGTTATTGAATTTTTTTTAAGGATCAGTTATAAAAACTAGTTTTGTTCTGTTGCAAAATTTTTTTCTCAATAATTATTCAAGGATGCATAAAAAAACGAAGAGATTTTTTGTCTTTTTATTGCAAAAAACTGAGGGAATTTAGTTTTGAAAGGCAAAAAAAAAAAAATAAAAAAAGATGAAGATATTCAATAATCACTTTTTTAATTAAATATGTTAATTTTCTAATTCACTGTTGATCTGAGAAATTTGAACTGTAACAATTAAGGATTGTATCTTTTGTGAATTCTTTTTCCAGAAAAAATTTCATTTTTTTAATAAATACGAATAAATGATCTAGGTATCCATATATGAAAACGAATTCAGTGTTTTGTACGTCAAATTTTAACCAGATTTTTTGGTTTTCTTGGTCAACTGGTGTTTGCGTAATATACTGAAAATTAGTTCACTCAAACATATTATTCTTTTTTTTATTATTTTTCTCTGCCTTATTTGTTATGCTTTAATTATCTTTCATAGTTTATAAATTTTGATAAAATTCCGAAATATATTTTTTTAATGTTAATTTTTAGTTAAAAATTTAAAATTAATTTACTTTTCAATGCGTGATTTTAACAAAGAGATTATCAGAAAGAATTCACTCAAAAAATTATTTTAACAATTTTTAATAATCTTTGTAAAAAAAATTTGCAGATGTATTTCATCGGCCAAAAACGAAACAAAACGAAAATACTAAATATGAATTTTTTTTGGATCAATTGTACAAAAATTTATAAGTTTCGTTTTATTATTTTCAAGTTTTTTTTTTATAAATTCATCTTTTTTTGAAATCGAAAATTTTCAATAACTTCAAGCTCTTTTAATTTTATTTTTGATCCTCAAAAAAATGCAAAAAAAAAATTGAGCCTGTAATTTATTGATATTTTATTTAGTGGTAAAATTTGTAATAAATGTAGAGAATAGTGAAGATAGTGCTCAATTTTTTCGAAAATTAATATGTAATTTATAATTTTTTGATAAGTACGTGATGCATTTTTTATAAATTTTTTTAAAAAATTTAGGAAAAAATTATTATTTATTTTTCTTTGTTCCGAACAAACCAAAGTAAGATCAAATTTTTTTCGCTTAAAAATCAGTTTAATTTAGATAGTTTGATTGTGTGAAGGATAACATACATGTTTAAATTTAGATTTCAATTCAAAAGACCGGAAACTTAAAAACTAAATTGACCGGATACATTAAATATGAACTGATTTTTCTTTTTTTTTCGAAATAAGTTTTTCTAAAAAGATGGTGCATTTGTTTTAAACCAATAAGAATTGCTCTAACAAACAAGTTTATAACCCTAGAAAAATTAAATATTTGCAATTTTTTGCAACTTACCTTTTTAATATATATGAAAATGATTGCTGACTAAAATTTTTTCGCATAAGCATATAATTTCTCATTTTTTGTTATAAATAATTTCTAATTGTTAAAATAGCAAAAATTAACATTTTCCTCTAAGTCGAAATGATAAACATCTACTAATTAGCTAAAAATATATTTCTCAATATTTTCTATTTCCGTTTTCAGCAGCAAACAATAATTTAGAAAATTTTTACAAAAATTTTTCAAAAGAGTTTAATCAACAAAGAGCTACTTTAGTAAATTTACTCAAATGAACTAAAATAAAAAAGTGAAAAATGACTGTTATCGATAAAAAATTTGTAAAGATTTCAGATTCATTTTATCAATTCGCGACTGCTCAAAATATGACAATCAAATTGAAAATTGCCTTTAAGACATAAGTGAAGTAGCTGACAAAAGAAAATATTTTTCTTTTCTTGTTATCCATACATCTTATTTATAGCATAAAATTAAATAATTATCAAATAATTAAATTTTAAGAATTCGACATAGTTGTATTTAATAAAAATAAATTTCTAATTTAATCATTAAACAAAATTTGCCGAAAAATCTCGACGTAGTTTTTAAAATTTGAGAGCTATACATCTCTGCAAAAGCCACTTGAATCTCTTTTATTATTTAATTCAACTCTATAAATTTTCAGCTTATATTTTTGAATTTTCGCTAAACAATTTAAAGACTAGATTTTCTAAAATCTCCTTTGTCATATAGTTTACGTGATTTAAAAATCGAATATTATTTAAAATTTAAAACTCATATAGTTTGCAAGTTTTGCGTACAAGTAGCATTCAAATTTTTCTATACCTCTATTCTTTTATACCAAGCAATTACAAAAATAATTAAACTATTTACTATGATCCACTTAAAGATATAAAGATGTACTTCAAAAATTTCAAGTACCAAGTTACTAGAAAATTTCAATCGAAAATTGATACCAGACTATAAAAAAATTATGACTAAAAATAAGCAGACAAATTATCGTACTTTTCATTTATGTTATGTGTTTTTAATTTCTATTTAGCAAATAAATTAGTTGAATTTCATATTTTTGATTTCTTTTTACTCAATGTCAATCAAATAAGTACTTATTGTTCAATGTTAGTAGCAGAATACATGTAGCTTTTTTATGTGTACCCGAAAATTGACTTGAAAAAATAAATAAAAAAAATTTTTTTATGAATATTGCAATTGAAATTTTTTTCTTCAAAGTTGATTTATTATTGATCAATACGCAAAAATGTTTTTTTTTTGTTTTTGATCATTATCCTTTTGTTTATGATAATCAACGGTATAAAAAAAAATATGTTCAATATTTACATGAGAACATTATACATTTATAATGAAAGTCATTGAGTAAATAAATTTAAAAAAATACGATATTAATAAAAATTTTCAATGGTTGAAGTTGTCATTTGGATTCTATTCTAATAAATTTTAAAAATGTGCATAATCTGTTCTACTAGTTTTTGCAAAAAAATTTTTTTCTTTGAATTGATCATAGAATTGGTTGGTTTTTAAAAATATCTTGTCTCTGGCTTGGTAAAAAGTTAATCGGAAAATTCGAATGATGTTCAATTAATAAATTCGAAATTTTTTTTTTAATTTTAAACGTGAATTTGAGTTTTAATTTTTAATTTGATTTTGATATTGACATTAAAAAAGCTGATGACGTTAAAAATTATTTAAAATAGGCAAATCCAAAAGATTTCTATTTTGAGAAGATAAACAAAATTATTCCTTTATTTTAAAAAATAAGGCAATAAATACTGAGTTTGATAAACTTTATTTATAACACAAAAATGATTATAATGTCATAAAGGTGATAGACAATTTGGACGGCATGAATTTATAAGCAATACATATGAATAATATTAATTGAAAAAATGATTATATGATCATTGGTAGATGTAATTACGAATAAATATTCTTGCGCTTCTTTATTTAGAACAATTCTAAATAGAAATCGATTTATTTACAATCGCTTGTTAAG
>BLXL01010089.1:0-26337 GCA_023170135.1 Acarapis woodi
GCTGGCTTTGTGATACCTTGAATATTATCACGAAGTACTTTTCTGTGACGCTTGGCACCACCTTTACCTAAACCTTTACCACCTTTACCACGGCCGGACATGATGAGTTTAAATTAAAATTGAAAAAATCGAAAATAATTCTGACAAAATTACAGCGTACAGCCCGAAGACAAAACACTAAATGATTTCTGGGCTTTTCAAACTCACTATTTATACATCTTTCTATATAGCTATATTTAATATATCAGTATTTCGGTTGCTATAAGTTACCTAGTGAAAAAAATAATTGTTTACATTCGTAAACTAGTTGCTCAGCAGATTCCCTGCACGCATTAGTTTCCTCATACCGAATATTCGTTTAAAGCATTTACATATTAAAACACTAAATCATATAATTATCTATATAATTGTTTCGTTTGTGATTACTATATGTATAATTTACTTTTGTTTGCAAATACCTGGTAACTTGTTTAAAGATGCTAATGTACATAAATTTTGTTCCCAAGAAGATTCACATTTTGAATCAACATATGATTTTTTATTCTTAAAACGAAATTTAGATTTACATTTCACATAAATGGGTGTCTTTTGATTTTTATTAATAATTTTTTAAACAAAGTATGATCTTGAGAGTTTTTTAAAATTTTAGAATATTAGAAGGACATTTTTTCGTATAACTATTAAAGATTTATTTGAAATTGTATTCGAATATCTAAGATTAAATCTTCGCAAACTAAGAACCTATGAATTTTAATAATTACGTACAGACAAATTATTACCAAACTATTACAAATGATTATTTGTTCTCGCAAAAATCGAATTTCAACATTTATACTGAAAAATTTTTTTACCCCATTTCATTTGAATAAACGATTATTTACTTTGTTTTCTAATTTTACGTTTGAAATTAAAATCGGATAAAGTTTCAATTATAAAGAATTTGAAATAAATTACTAGTTCTTATGATTAAACATTTAGTTATAATAATTTTTTCTCGTTGTTGTCAAATTTGAAAATATTTTTTTGTTATTCGGAATCGGACATGTTTGTGCTTTAGATTTTAAAATGTTTAAGAGTGTAGAATTTACTTTAGATAGATTTCCCTTTAAAATTTGTTGGTACAATTTTTTGTTGAAAATACTTTAACTTACCAACAACAATTGGTTTGAGAGTGAAAGCAGCGGGATTTAAGTTAACACTATTTAAATTCAAAGAAAATTCGTCTTAGCCAAACCTATCAGTCCTGAAATTTAAAGGAAAAACTTAAGAAAAATTACTTTTTAAAAAAAAATTTAATTATTTATGTTTGATACAAATTCCATAAATTTTCTAATCCATTGTTTAGACTTTTAATATTTAGATAGTTAAAATTTTTTCAGTGAGATTTCAACTTTCTTAAGATTAAATGATTGTTCTTTTTACCATTAAGGATCAAAATTTAGAAAATAAGTAGAAATCTTAACATTGAAAGATTAGCACTGTTTTCAAACTGCAAGCAATTTTATTATTAATTCCTGAATTTTGGCACCTTTTTGACTAAGACAGTAATCAGTTGTCTTGGAAAGTTAGTGTTCAAATTTGCTCGAATAATTTTTTTCTAAAATTAAAATTTTCATAATTTAACTGTTTAGAAGCACTATTTATGCTTCACATTCATATATCCAATGTATCAAGTATTATAGCTTAGTTTTTTATTTATTTTGTCTATAGTGAGTTAGAGCTTAGAAAAAAATTCAGTAAATTTAAAACTCTAAAAAAGTCTTAAATACAAAAAAAAACATACGGAATTCATTTTTTTTGCAATGTTTATTATTCATGCTAAGTATTTCGCCTAGATTTCATCTATTTTAAACATATTGATAAAAATATATCAGGCTCAGTAAACTTTACAGTGTTATATTTCATTGAAATCAAAGTTTTGCCTAGACTGAATTCAAGCAAATAATATCAAGTAAACTTATGTTTAAACATTAAAGTGACAAAAAAGAAAATCCAATTCATTAAATGAATTCATCATAAAATAGACATTATGTGTTCGTATAATAATAAAAAAAAAAGAAAAAAATATAAAGGGCTAAATTTGGTGAATAATTTTCAGTTCAGCAGAGAAAAATCAACCGAAATCTATCAACTATTACAAACAAAGAGAAAAAATTTTTAACGACCATTTTCAGAGCTTATGGTAGTCCTCCGTCATAGGTTGAGGCTATGCATGCGGTGAGAAAAAAATTTTGCATTGAAATGTTCTAGACTAAATTTGGTCGTTAAAAATCTTTTGAAAAAAGTTTAAAGCAAAATTTTAAAATGTTTCAACAATGAATTTTTAATAATAGGTCTTTTAAACTAATAAATTTTGAATTTTAAAAATCCAACTTCTAAGCACTGTATTGTAATAGTATTTTTGCTCTCTCAAAATTTATGACCCTTTAAAAAATTCTACAGGTTTTTAATTTACCTATTTAGGATTTTCTACTTTGTTAGAATTTTAAATATAAAATGTATTTTCTCAAGTGATTTGAAGTACTATATATTTACATAAAAAATTCCTTATCGGTTAAAGAACAAAGATCCTAATTGAACAAAATTGTTTGAGTACCAAAAAATTTCCTATTCATACCTCTAACTTTGGTTTGTTTGAAAAGGATAGGCACAAAAAAATGCAATGGTGAACCAGTTCAAAAATAAATCCCACGCGCAAATAACTAAAATTTTTAATTTTAATTCGTTAAATGCGGTAAATATCCAAATTGATGTACAAAATTTCGAATGACCCAAAGAAAATCGTCACATTATAGTAACCCTTTCGAAAGAACTAGGTTTAATTGAAAAGTGAGCCTCATAGCTTTAATTAATCTGAACTTTAAAATCTAGAAAAAGTATCTATATGTAGAGTTGACATTGTAAATTAGGAAAATGTTTAAAAAGCATTAACATTAGTACAAAATCGATTCAACTTTTTTTCTCATGTAATTGTGGCCTTAAAAAAGGCCGTTAATAAAATAATCACATGGTGATATCAAGATTATTTCTTGATAATTAACCACCGAAACCGTAGAGAGTTCTTCCTTGTCTTTTCAGCGCATATACTACATCCATAGCGGTGACAGTCTTTCTCTTAGCGTGTTCAGTGTAGGTTACTGCATCACGGATGACATTTTCCAAGAATACCTTCAAAACACAACGTGTTTCTTCGTAAATCAGACCGGAGATACGTTTAACACCACCTCTTCTAGCTAATCTACGAATTGCTGGCTTTGTGATACCTTGAATATTATCACGAAGTACTTTTCTGTGACGCTTGGCACCACCTTTACCTAAACCTTTACCACCTTTACCACGGCCGGACATGATGAGTTTAAATTTGAAGCTGACTGAAATATGATAGAAAGTCGAAAAATTGTCAATAAAACGTTAGTAGTACTGCAACATAAAACACGAAATGATGATTTGAACGTTAAGTGCTCACCGTATTTATATGTTGATTGTGCTATAGAATAAGTCTGAGGATAGGAAGACTCATTTTTAAAAGGTATCTAAGCAATGAAAAACAATTGAGGTGGAGTATATTATAAGTACGACTTAAGCGCAATCTCTAATTCAATACTCATTTCAAAGCATTGATTATAGTGCAATTAAATAAAATGAGGTGACTCTGTTTAGAAATAAATGTACTGCAATATTAGCTAAAACTAATATCTTATCTTGTGAGTAATACAACATATGCATATAATTTTAAAGTATCCTCTGATAAAATGGTCAAGCAAAAGACAAAAACAAAGAGGTAAGGAAAATTTATTTCAACAAGCGATCTTGTTGAATTACTCTGAATTCGGTTGTAAAATTTAATATAAAATCAATTTAAATTACGAATATTAACAGAAAATATATTAAAAGAATGTTAAAATCGAGAGAAAATTTAAATCACAATTTCAATAAAGAAATCCGTATGAAAAACAAAATAATGATTTTTTAAATACTGTTTCTTTATTAAGAAATAAGTTAGAGAGAATAAAAATAAGAAAAAAAAATACATAAATTTTTATTCAATTAGATACATCGTAGAAACACACATTTGAAAGGTATGTAAATTTGAATTGTGATACCACCAAAAACAATTCAGGTGAAAATAAAAAGTCCAAAGAAAATACTATTTAATAAACTTGAATAAATTGGGGGATTGACTTGATCTTAATTTAATTAAACAAAGAAATAATCTTGATTAGCTTGAACTTTGATCTCACCCAGTAAATCTAAGGTGATGTGCTTGCACGTGAAATTTATATTTTTTATTAAAATAAATATGTATTCTAAAAGTTTATTCATCGAATTTCCTATTAGGATTTTTACCAAATAGTGCCACACGGATGTCAGGTAGTAATTGTCTGCTAATCATCTCTAATCTACTTTCGAGAGTGTTGCAGCACTTAATCTTGTTATTGTATCCATACAATTCAACACCACCATGACTAATTGATTAAACAATAAATTAGATTTCACGAATAGCAAAATCATCAAAAAATAATTCAGTTAATATGATAAATATTCACGATCGATAATTATGAAATTCAAATCATTTTACTCGTTAATAAATATAAATTATAAAAAAATAAATTTGACCCACCAATCTGACGATAAATAATTATTAGTGTCCAATGTGACTTTGACTTTGCGATTTGTAAAATTTTCGTATTGTTTCACAGCATCAGGTATGACTGATTTGACTAGTTTTTCATCTTCTTTTTTACATCTTATTTCGATTTCTTTTTCAACTAATTGAAAGAGACCCTAAATAAAGAAAGATTAGTTGTAGAATTTATTTACAGATCTATTTAATCATGAGACTGTCAATTAACAAGGCAGATTAAAATATAATTATATGAAATTAGTGTTATAATTTAATCAATCATGTTAACATTTTTCAAAATGAATTACCTGTTCAATCAATTTCTGCAATACTTTTTTATACATTTCTTCATCTTTTGTCGTTTTGACTAGATGTTCTAACGCTTCTTCAAGTACTCGATTGACATAAGTTTGTCTTGCTTGCAATACTTTTAGACGGGCCTCATTAAGAATTTGGGAATTTTGACTGTTGAAAATAGAAAAATGGAATAAGTCAATTTGCTAAAAAAGATGATTCGAAAATATTTCAAAAAATTTTGAAATGAAATAAATAAGTAGTGAAAATTACGAGTCTAAACATAAAAATACCCTTAATCGAAAATATACCTACATTCTTCGTTGTAATTCGACTTGTTTTTCTTTCTTCTCATAAATTTCCATAATTTTAATCTTATTTTCTTGGAAAATCCTACTTTTCTCAATATTGAATTCTTCTTCGGCTTTCGTATTAATTTCTTCAGCTTTCTCGTTGGCCTCTTGTTCTATGAAAGCCATCATATGCTTAATCTATAATTCATAAAAATTCATTTGTATAGTCGAATAAATGTAAAATGAAAAAAAATTCTCATTTTTTTAAATTCAGTCATCATATAAAATAGAATTTGATCGAAAAAAATTGCACATGAACCACGAATTTTTGACATATCGAATCATCGATAAACCATTTGATTCCGAATACAAAATAAATTTTTGACATGAATAAAGGGTAAGTGATATAAATAGATTAATGAGGTAAAAAGGTTCGAAAAATTTTGATTGCAGATTTGAGATAATTAATTGTATAAAAATGAATTAATAAATAACAATCGAAGTAAATATATAATAAAAAATAACTGTTGCTCAACATACCTGCTTCTGAACATCAGAATCACTCAGAGCCATATTTGCTTTTTTTAAGTCTATAATTTTAATGAATCAAATAAAAATAAGTATGCAAATGACAAGGAAACAAATTATTTGATAAGGAGGCCAAAAAATGTAATCAAATCTTTGAAATTAGAACAAAACATAAAAATTTTTGCCTGTATGTCTAGAAATAGTTTCGTGACTCTGTTGACTTTTAAGTCGAGCAATACGAGCATGCGTAGAATGTTTGTCTTTCATATACGCATAAATTTTATTATTATTTTATATTTTATCATTTTATACAATTAATATATCATAATAACACTAAGCTTTTTTAATTTTTTGCTTAATTGTCTTTCTAAAAAACTCATTCGCTTCAATATTTCATAAAATTTTACTCAACCTTTTTCTCGATCTTAATAAATATTTTTCAACTTTTTTTTTTTTGATAATCTATAAGTTCATTTGATTCGTACATCACAGTTATTTGATGTTTGATTCATTTGAACACCTGTTGATTTCTCATCATCTTAAATTAATAAGTGCCAGTCAATTTCACTCATTTTTTTGTCGATTGCCGTGAAATCGATCTTTTATTTTTATAATTTTTCTATTTATGATCAAAATCGATTTCATAACGATGTTTTATCAATAATCATTATGTCCTTTAAATAATATTGGATAAAATTTATTCATATTATACATCAAATCTAAAAAAAATTAACCAACAAAATTATTCTATAAAATTTTTTTTTTGAATATATCATTGATTAAAAATTTTGGGCAAAGAAAAAATCAACATGAACAAAAGAAAAGAAATAGAATCACATTCAATCAATCGGAAAACAATTGCACAGAAATGTAGTCTGTTAAGTAAAGCCGATGAAAGTAAAGAAGTAAGAATGTCGAATTTAAGCATAGGTGACAAAATATCGATTAATCAAAAAAAAATTACCAATGTATCTTCGACAACGAAAAATTTATTTGCAAAAGGTGTGGTCAATTGGTCAAATCAAACAAGTAAAAATCGTACGAGTCAAACTGGTTCAATGAATTCTAATTATCAATGCCAATTGTGTGAGCTTAATTTTTTTGATATTGAGCGATACAATTTTCATTTGATCAAAATACACAAAATTGATCAGCGTATTAATTATTTACAGTGTTATGTAAAAGGTTGTCAAGATAAGTTTAAGAAACGAATGCAACTGGTTGATCATTTAAACAATCTGCATAGTTTAGGTATTATTGTGTTTACAAAAAAAGTCGAAAATTTAGACGGTAAGTTAGATACTATAATATATACATTTTTTTTTTCATATAAATGTTAATTTTTTCTTATTCATAAATTGTGCAAAATTTTTATTTAAGAATTTATTAAGTGGAAAGATAAAATTGAAAAGGAAAGTGGTTATACCTGGGTACAAAACAATAAGTTCTATTTAAATAATCGATTGAGAAAGACTTATATTTGCAATAGACCAGCAACTAATGGGTGCAAAGCTTATTCATTACACGGGGTGACAAAAATTAACAACAATTCTACATTTTGTTTGAGTAGTATCAAAGTGACCGAAAATGAGGATGATACATTTTTTATTGAATTTATTGAGACACATAATCACGACGAGTAATAGCTATTTTGAATAAAGTCTTTTCTAGACTTAATAAAAATATAAAAAAGATACGTAATTGAAAATCAAGTGCAAAACAACGTAAGCTGATTTGTGCGATTTCGAGAAAAAAAAAACAAACATAAATCAAAGAAAACTTTGAAAAGATATCTAAAATTTTTATATTTTTTTAGTATGTTTTGAAATTAATTTTTAAATCTAATTTTAATAAGCACTAATTAGGCTTTATTAAATGTGATTTATACCAAAAAAAAACTACACTCAATTCTGAAATGCTATCATCCTTATCGATTATTTTTAATTAAAATCTTTTTGTTTTTCAAGTGACCATTCTTAAATTATTTGAGCAAATCAACAGGTGCTCAAAATTTTTGATTTTTGTGCCTATTTGAATTTCGACTTTTTAGTTCTAGATTTTTTTTTCTAAATTACATTTTGCTAAAAAACTTGATTTTGAAAGTGATTTTTTTCTTATATATATTATAAATCAGATAAGTCTCTTGTTTTCTTCTGTTGTGTCATTTATAATTTCATTGATATATATTTCCTTGTAATTATTAACTAAATTTAAACATAAATATGAAAAATTTTCCAAAATTGCTTATCGACTATTGAAAAGATTTTTTTTTCAAATCTTATTTATTTATATACGTTAAGGAAAGTATTTCTGCGATAATTTAGACTAATGTGCATAATTAATTTGATTATAATTTACATTTAGATTAAATTGAGGTCAAAATTGTAACTGAATCAAACAAAAATCTTAAGATGGTATTTTTATCTGTTTTTGATAAACGTAGAGAGAATTTTCTTCGCATTAAGATCAAGCACAGATTTTGTTTCAGATTATTTTGATGCATAATCTTCGAAATACAATAGTATCTTTTGTGTTTTCCAAAAAATAGCAAGTTGCAATTTCCTGACAATTCGATATCATATATTTATCATAAAAATATATTATATATTAAACACATTTTTAAAGAATTTATTAGAATTTTTAAGACATTACGATTTTCACCATTTAATTTTTATTTGAATTAATATTTCAAACATTAGTTGAATTAATAAAGCTATTTCAAGAAAGAATTCAGAGTTTCGATTTAGTACTAGTATTATCGAATGTGATTGGTGAAACTTGACCGTGTGGCATTTTAACATTTTTAATGTAAGCTAAATAAGAGGAAAATTATCGAATTAATAATTTCTAATGAAAAATTCTTGGCAATATTAAATTCATACCTATTGCGATTGGCACTTTTAATTCTATTCTATTTAATTTATTTGCCTTCGCACGCAGATCGCTTAATGTTATGTTAGCTAGTTCAGGTTTGTCATTTCGTTCTTTTCCATTATCAGGATACATATCATCACCTAATTAGATATAAAGTTAAATAACTTAAAAATATTTTCAAATATAAAACTAAATCATAATTAATACCAGGTAAAGCCAACAATGCTCCATCTTGCATGCAAGTTATTTGATAACTCCATCTTTCAATACCAAATTTTTCCCTATTAAGACTAAAATTGAGTAAAGTTGTGTAATCTCGAAAATTAGCTAATCTTGATAGTTCGTAAATTTGTGGAGGTGCTATGAATGCCCTCATATCAAGATGCTCTTTTAACATTTCTTCTGGAGTTAGCCACTAAAAAATTTGATCGAAGGTCAACATATTTAAAAAAAGAAAATGAATCAATTAAACAAAATTTATAAATTTTACTATTGAAGATATAGTTTTCAACAAGTAAATTATGAAATCGCGCTAGAAATAAAAATTTTATCAAGTTGATTTTACTGATATACTGAGAAATTTTTTTTTTTCAAATTTTTTTGAGTTCTCGTGATGTGAAATAAATAAATATGTTATGTGATGTATCGAAAAATTATTTTAAAAATAACATTCTTTAATTTTCTGTAGAATATAGTAAATCTAAAATAAATTGTCATTAGTTTTTTTCTTTTACACGATGTGATTTTTTTCAAAAATGAAGACAATGAACATGTCTTTTTTTTGTGCTTAATGTGATTAAATTTTCAAGATAAAACAGAAATTTTTTTTTGCTAATATCTTGTATATTTGATAGCTTAGAAGTTTGAACGCATGTATTTAAATGTTAAATCAAATAAAATAGAAATATGTGACATTCACATTCTTATCTAAGCGTTCTTTTAACTTGCTTAGAAAAAATAATTCGTTTTTTCAACACCTTACAAATTGAAAGTTCGAATAGGTCATCCTGAAAATTGTAAATTTATATTTTACAAATATTTTTCAATGAAAAAAAATTTAAAATTGTGACTAAATCAATTAAATTTTAAGATAATTAAAATTAAAAGTTCTAAAAATAGTAATAATTAAATAGAATTTGAGTGAAGGTCACTAACCAGAAACATTGATTTGATTCATTATTAACAACACAATAAAAATTTTTTTCAAAAATTTCACATTTTTTTGGATAGATCAAATCGAATTGTCAATTCACCATGCTGATATATAAATAAAAACTTAAAATATCTAATCCTAAAATTACATTTCTTTGATTAAATTAAAAATTTTATTGAAAATAAATTAATGACACAATTTTTGTTTGTAATAAGTTGAGTTAATTCTCAAAAAAAAACCTTCAAGTTTGAAAATTCTAAAAATATCGATTTTAACTCTTCAAGAGGCGAATTATATATAGATTAATTATATTATTAATCAACTTATTTACTTGCAAACATTTTGCTTCTTAATATTGCACAAAAAGGAAAAAAAAACTCAAAATATTTTTGTATATTTTTATTTTCAGGGAATGATGTTTCAAAATTAGATTTATATAGATCGTATATATTCGCAAAAATTTATCCAAATTAAGTTTAAATATAAATAAAATATGTAATATATAAATACAATTTAGACAATTTTTAATTCAGGAACGCATGAATAATATTGTGAAATTTTTTTGTATAAAATTTGGGTTTATTTAGAATTACATACCTCAATCTTACTTACTTCGCTGTGGTCCACTGTAGAGGTAAATTTTTTAGGTAAAAAGGTCACATATAGAATTGTATCAAATAATTTGTGGCCAAGAGTTACTTGAAAGGGTGAAAGCATGAAATATTAATAAGAAATTGTTTAATTGCAAAATCACTGATGCTTAAATAAAGAATATATACCTGGCGTTTGCCAATTCCACCATTCATGAAGAATAAAAATGTTTGGTATCAGATCGTAATGAACACAAAATCGATAAAAATTATGAGCATCATTTTTTATTTCCTCCCGCCATCTTAACATTTCTGGTCGTTGGCTTAACTTCTCAATATATTCTGCATTTTTATTGACTAAGTAGCTGTTCATGTAAGTGTTACCAGTCGTATCTGAAGCGAAATAATAAAATTTTTTTCAATAATAAAGATGTCAAAAGGGCTTGATTTAGACCTAAACTAAAAAGTGTAGGATTCAATGATTAAAAATCTTGTCAATAAATTAGCCTATAAAATTTAAGTAAGCTTATTCAATGCCTACCAAGTTCTCTAGTAATTATATATTTATTTCACCGAATTATTTTGTCTTTAAGAAAAATTGGGAAAAAAGTGAAATTATTTTCAATTAAGATTGTGCATAACAGATTACCTAAAATTTGAAATTTTTTTTAACTTTTATAAATATTATAATTATTTGAGCAATCAAGTAAAGTGTTACACTATCTAGAAACAATAATTGAAATGCCTAATTCCAAAGTTGATAATTCATTTCATTCGACTTGCATTTGTCAAATATTTATGAAGAAAATATAAAAAAGTGAGAAATGATTCCTTTTTAAAGTTAAATTTTTCCATATTTGAATATGATTGTAAACAAATAATTCTTTTTTCTATTCTTTCATATGTTATTCAATCAATCAAGTAGTTAATAAGCAATTAAAAATTCAAAAATATCCTTATTTGAAAGTATGCCGTTCAAAAGTTGACTAAATTTTGCGACAAAATACGTATTATATTTTGAAACGTAATACATATTTGATAATATTTGAATGATATTTTTATTCAAACACAGATAAATATATATGAATGGTATTATTATTAATTAATACGAGGTAAAAATTTATATAAATTCATTTAGAATCAAGTAAACACAATATTTTGGCGAAAAATAATAGTTAATTCAATTTAATATATATTATGTTTAACAAATACACAAATACCAAAAATTATTTTCAATTAAATTAGTTTGTTAATTTGTTATGTACAAAAATTAGTCATTCATTAATTCGTAAATTTTTATTACTAATGTAATAATAAAAAAAGTAAAAAATCCTGCTTATGAAATTGATTTTTGCACAACAAAAGATGACTATTTACCACATAATACTGATTAGAATGTTCAAAAATATATCTATTCATCAAATGATAACAAACACATATGAGAAAAAATAAAAATACTAAACAATTGCCATTTATTGAAAAGATTTTTTTTTTTTATATTATAAGATTTTTTTGAATACTTACTTAGTTCGAAACGATAATCGTCTATAAACTCTCCATTAAAAGCAATCAAAACACCAGTTTCTTCAAATGTTTCACGTATAGCTGTGAGTCTTAATGCTATATCCGGTTTTAAAAAGTTTTCTGATTTGTTTTCACTCAATATCAATGGGTTTGTCAATATACGAGGTTTATCGAGTTGTTGATTACGATGGCACAATTTATCAACGTAAGATAATAGATTGAATCTAGCATAAAAATTCATCCATTGGTATTTAAAATCTTCAATATCCACGTGCCCGCCTGGAAAGACGTAAGCCGATGCCAAAAAAGAACTTTTATTTGATCTTTTAGTCATCAAAAGCTTATAATTCATCAAATTTTCCGCCGGCTTATTCTCAATTTCTATTGAGTAAGCTTCTGGATTCCAGCTTTTTTGTTTCTTTTTCAATTCAGGCGATACAATAATGAGAGAAGATGCTTCTTTTATGTAATTTTCTTCTGACATTATTCTAATTTGATTCGAATTTGTATGATTTTTTAAAAAGATTAATTTTGAACAAACAAAATTAATTCAAAATATGATAAATTTGCCTTAATTAATAATATTTCGTAAAATAAAAACGTTGACGCAATAATAATTTGATTAAAATTTCTTCAAATTTATACATTTGTTGATTCGAATTTTTCTCATAAAATTTTATACTCTTCCATGGCTTGTTGATTAAATTTTTTATCGCACATTAATTTAAGCATGACACACAAAATTTAATAAATACAAAAAATTTTAACACATTTAAATTATTATTTTAGATTTTTGAACTTTAAGTTTCGAAAATTTTTCTACGAATAATTTCACCAATTTTTTCGTTTATTCAAAACTTTATTAATTTTTCATCATTAAGATTTTTCGATTGAGACAATCTGAAAATCAATTGATAAACTTTTCATTCTTTTGACGAATTGAATTGAAAATTCAAATTTTTTCTCAATATTTAAAGTGTAATTTTCAAGAAATTTTAGAGCGTTTATTGATTAATATTTATGTTGGAATCTCAAACAATTGTAACTCACACAATATCGTTCAGAATTGGCTGAATTATTATTTAAAGCTGATTCACTTAATTATTTGAGACTAGAATCGACCACTCTCTCCTCACTAATTTTAAGGATTGAGTTCGAAGTATTTGTAAATAATTCGTTGCACAAACTTTCACTTTCAAGAAGAAATTTTTAAAACAAAATTGAATGATTGAGTAAATAGTAGAAAAATTTCAAATTTTATTGTAAATGTCTGCTTTAAAGTTCTTTCACTATTTTTAAACAAGGATTCGGTTCTCGGGCGAGCATCAATGTTTGAACTATACATTAACTTTATCAAGACTGACTTAGTTGTTTCTTTTCTTTAGTTTTTCTTTATATATATTGATTGTGTATATCTTATACATAAAGATTTTGCGCATATTTAAGTGCTTAAATTTTGATACTATTGCTCACATTAAATGTCCTATTTGCCATACCTATCGCATTTGATTCTTAGATGTTAAAACATGTATCTTTTTTATTTCAATATTGAATTGTAATTTATATATAACTTTATATTAAATGACATTTGAAACATTTTTTTCGCTATTCAATTTAAATTTTTCTTAATTTGTATACTATTTCTCAGTTTGTTATGCTCTTGAACACGCTTCTATTTAATATATTTATGTGATTCTTTTATTACCTGACCTTATATAAGTTCCAATTTGAAAATACACTTGACTTTGAATTTATCTATGTCATATTGAAATGAAAATCAATACTTTTTGAGGATGTAATTTCAATAATAATTATTTTAATTACAAAATATTTACGGATCTAAAGTTTCATATGCTTTAAATCAACTTTATATTTATTTTTATTCATAAATAATTTTCCAGCTATTTAAATTTGCAGACGTTTTTTTTAAAATCTAATAATTGTTATCAAAAATTTTTTTATCCACGAAATGTTTTTGAATATTTTGAAACGTCTTATCGAAAAAAAAGAAAAAATTTTCAAGTAATATAAAATTCTAATAAAGTAGAAAAATTTGTGAACAAATCAATTGTTTTCTTTCGAATTTTGAAATTTTTTTAATTTTAAATTTAAATGTAAAATTTAATAGCGAATAGAATTCACTATTACCTGTCGGCAATACTTTATTTCAAAATAATTATTTTCTAAATTCGTTTACTAATTCCAAGATCAAATAATAAATTTTCACAGCTTTAATTTGAAATTTCTGATTCTTTAATAAAAGGTTTGTTGATTGTATTGTAATGCTTATCAGAAGATTTTTATCTTTGACATCTTACTCAACTAGTTCGTAACTTTAAATTTTATAACGTATACGTATTCATTATTGAAATTTTACGTACAGATGAGACACTAAAATAAAATCTATGTTAGCAAATCTTTAAATATTCAAATATGATTTTATAACTGAATTTTCATTTTGAAAAGTTATTTTATAGTCTAAATACTAAATTAAAACAAATGCGACAGAAATAGCCTAATGCATAATTAATAGTCACGATATTAGAATTTTAAATTTCGGATTATATCAAATTTTATCTTATACATTATTTGTAATATCTATGAAATGAATGATTTTTGTGCTTCTGATAATATGCGTAAAAAAATGAAACTATTCAGTTAATTTTTATTAAATGTATTAATTAGCCGTCAGATAAAAAAAAAATCATGAATTTATTTGATACCTAAATTAAATAATGAAAAACTTTATTGACTTGTCAATGATGCGATTTCTGCTTGCATTTGAAATATTGAAACAAAAATTACTGCAATCAATATAGATAATGGTCACATTTTTTTAAAAATGCAAAAATTTACAAAATTTTCAATTTTTTTTAGATTTATTACGATTTTATCTATAATCTGAATCCGTAAAATTTGTTTAAATTTTAAAGCCATATTTAGATAATTAATTCTTTTACTTTTTACAAGACATACAACCTTATGAGAAATTAATTATAAATAAGTCAAAAACCAGAAATATTTTAAAGAATATTTTATTTTTTAAATATTTAGTTTGAAAAAGAAAAAATTTTACTTATAAAAATCGTAATTTTATTCAAAGTAAAAATGAATATTTTTCAATAAAAATTTAGATAATAATATTTTTTAAGTAAAAAAATATTCACATTTCATTCGTAAAAAATAATTACGCAAAAATTTGAACTAAATGTTTTCGAATTCAAAAGAAATCTAAACTTTTCATGCCTAATATCCTTTGAAAAATTTCCAATAAAAAATTTTATAAAATTTAATGGCTTGAGATGTCTATTTAATTAGCCAAATTGAACAAAAAAAAAAGAAAAACATAAATCATTTCATCTTTAGATATTGACTAAATAAAATATTAGACATTTTTATTTTTTATTATTTTTTTTTACGTAAAAAAATTTATTTTCTTATAATTCATTAGGCTTGTTTAGTATTTTGAAGAAAGTTTTTATGCTACATGAAGGGATAATTTAAAACCAATAGATTGTTTGTGTTTAATATATATATATATAGTTTTATTTTTTATCTAAGTTTAAATGTACGCTTGAACATTTATACAATCGAATTGAGTATGCTTTTGTTCAAATTTGTCACATTTTTTTTCAAATATAAAATATTAAGAAATTTTCAAAAATAAATTGATTAATTTACTTGTTATTGGGAAAATGGCATAAAAATATTTGATTTATATTTTATAAGGTAGCTCAAAACTTAAAAAAAGAAAATGCTTGAAAAAATGATAAAATAGTTTGCGGCCAGGAAAACAATTTAATAAACATAAACTAATTTTATACATAAATTAAAATAAGTGAAACAAATGAGTTTGACGTTTGCAAATTATCAGCATCAAATAAATTTATTGAAATATTTCTTGATTTTGCTGGAATCAACATGTATTTTACACTATTTTCAAGAGTCGGATTGAAAGATAAATTTACATAATTTTTGGCAGACTGTGAAATGATAATTTCATTTCGAAATTAAAATAGGCTTGAATATAAAATAGATTCTATTTGCATGGCTTACAGGTATATTTGTAAAAACTTTTTTTTTGAAATCTATTTACAATTATTATAGCTAAAAGAACAAATAATATATTCTTTGGAATTTCAAAAAAAAAAAGCAAATTATATAAAATTTACACAGTGAAAAATTTTTGTAATAAGATTTTACAAATTAAAAAATAACCCTAATTTTTATCAGATTCTCTTTTTTGTTTGCGCAGATACTCGGCGCCTTTAGCATAAACCAGCGATCCAAAAAGAGATCCAAAAGTTAGATAAGTCATGATTCTTAAACGATTTAATCTTCGAACTTTCTTGATCGCTTCAACCCTATTAATGTTGCGATTGACAATCAGATTTTAAAATAGGAATAGATATAAAAATAATAATAAGAAGCATAATAGTCGAAGAATGTATAGCGTCATTTTCAAATTCAAAAATTTATCAGATTCGATCGAAAGAGAATATAAGAAATAAATAATAAGAGACAATAATTAGTTAAGGAAATTATTAAACTTATCAAATCGGAATTTTGATTTAGGATGCAAAAAAAAAAAAAACTTACGGTACGAACTCTGGAATTTCTCCGATCGTTTTGAATTTTTTGTATTTGACAAGAAGTTTCTTTAATATTTTAAGATATTTGATAAAGTATTTGCCATCAATTTTATAAAATATAATTGAAAAAAAATTTCAATACATTAAATCACATCCTCAATCACTTATAATCATACCTTGTCATGAGGGTCGGGTTTTAAATTTCCGTGTTTTGACGTCATCCTGATTAATTGACAGATTCTTGTGTTAATTAACAATTCGGATAGTATAATCGGAGGCCTAATTTCTCTTTTTGACAAGTCACATTCAAAACTTTTTGAACTTATAAAACTGTTATTAAAACGCTCGGAATGCTTATTATCTTGTTTTCTTTTTGAAATCTTAGATGGATATAGATTCGAATATGAAATGAGCGCTTTATTCAAATTATTTGAAAATATATTTTTTATTTAAGTATATGAATATTTAAACAAACCAAGTTTAATGACCATGAAATTCTTTTTTGCCATCTATAAAAATTGTCTCTTATATACTTACATCAAATTCTTGTGTCTTCCATATCTCAATAAAATTGTAATATATGTTTGATATTAATAAAATTTTTTTTTTACAAAAAATACTCAGCATTCAAAACAAGTCACTCAATATTTTAAAAGAAATATCTAATTCAAGAATCCGTTTTTTTTTTTTTTTGTTCAAATCATGCTGTCTTCAAGACGGTCATTTACTTTTGTGTGTATGAAATAAATCAGATGTTAAAAAATTGATTTATTGATTAGAAAATTTTAATTCAAATTTTGGCAAACCATTTGAATGTTTTAAATATGATGGGAAAAAAAATTGAAATCAGACAATCAATAAAAGATTTTCGAAAGAAATTCATATACCTAACAACGACGAATTTCAGACTAGAATTAGAATCTGTAAAACTTTTTTTTGATTAGATCTATTTAAAATTTTTTCACGGAAAAAAATTATACAATTAGATATGAAAATTTCTAATTCTATTATTTGCTTTTTTTTTTTTTTGCCATGATTCCTATGTTGATATTTCTAATATAGCACCCTAAATGACTTTGTTTCGGTAATTAACCTTTAATTAAACACTAAAAAAAAACTGAATAATCAATTAGAAAGCTAAAAATGTTTGATTAATTAAAAGACAAAGAATAGTTGAATTCAACTTAATTACGATAAACAAAAAACAAATGAATTAGGTATGAATCAAAAAATAATTATTCCGAAAAATCAATTATTTCCTACGATTTCAATTTGAGTTTAGGTTAAAAAGATTGAACAATTATTTTTTTAATTTCAATACTTGGTTCCCCTTTCTTTTTGCATTCAGCCGATTATTCATTAAAAATTCTACGAAGATTTATTGTTAGAAAAAATAATTTATTTGCAATTTGTCTTTTAAGATCACCGTTTAAGAGAAATATTGTCTTAAACTATTTATATGCTTAAAATTCATCAACAAAACTAAGTTCCAAACAAAGGAGAAAGCTTTGAAAAAAACTTCAAGGTTGTTTTTATTAAAATTTTTGTACTCATCTAGAATTTCGATTATAATCAAAATCATATTCAAGAACTTTTAAAATATTGCTAAAGTAATTTATATGAACGGTGCTAAATGAGTGTTCAAAGCTTAATTTTTTGAAATATATAACTGTTGTGATAACTAAATTGTGAATTTTTTTCTATAATACTAATTGAATTCGTAGAAAATCAAGCTCAGCTCTAATTTGAAACGTTAGTTCTTGAATTTCACGTTGTTTTCTATTCGTAATCGCTATATCGAATTTAGAATACAGTTGAAAATTTTTTTAAAAGAATTGAGAACCTTTAGTCAGAAGCTCGAAAAACAACAAAATACACATCGTCTCTGCTATCAAGTTTTGATCATTTTTGTCTCTAACTTTAATCGTATATTGTGAATAAATTTCAGCACTAGAATTTCTCTATTATATACTAGTAATATGGAAATAAAAATTTTTTCTTTTTTCTGAAAGCGAAACAATCTATCTAGGTGGTATCTTACTAATGTAACAGAATTATTCTTTTTAACTTAATTCTCACATAAGTGCGGTTCAAAAATCGCAAGAAAATCTAGTTTTTGATTTACTTTTATTAAATGATACCGTGACGCTTATCAGTCTAGAATTTAATAAAACTTGTGTTTTTTGTATATAAATTTCCAAGTTGACTATCGAACTTTCGATCTTAAAAATAGGAGAATGAGAAAGAGAGAACGAGGGAAAATTTTTACCTTGTCTTTTACCTAACCAGCAATAAAAAACAAACTTGTTTCATTCATTAAAAATTTCCATTTTTGACTTAATTCAACTATAATTAGCATTTGAAAACTAAACAGCTTAGCATTAATAATTTCAATATATATTCATATTTTTAAAAATTATAATTTTTTTTCTGTAAAATCTTTCTTGTAAATTTTTTAATAACTTTTTTTCCGATTCATTTTATAGATATCATTTTTTTTTGTCATTTTTTATGTTAACTTCGCAATTTTCTTACATTTCTTTTCAAAGATCGCAGAATTTTTTACAAAAACAAATCTAGTTTATAATTTTATTAAAATTTTATTAAAATTGTATTAAAATTATATCGTAATTGTTTTTCTTTTTTATCGAAAATAAATGGAATGCATTATAAGAATTTCAAAATTTTTTTATACTATACTTGTTTCCAGCGGATGCCTGTGATTTTACAAATTGATTTTTTTCAAAATCAATTTTTTTTTACTGTAATATCTTTTTGGGTGCCATTTTCTAATTTATATATAAATTTTAGAATTTTTTTTTTATTCTTCCAATTTTTGGAGATGACTTTCAAATTAAACTGTGTATTTAAAAGTCGCTTTAATATTTTCCTGCGAAACGATATAAATATTTTTTAATTTTTTTATTTCAGCATTGTTTTATTCGATTCGAATAAAAAAAAATACCTGCTTATTAATTTATTATAAATATATAAAGTGTGTACTATAAAGTGAAACAATTTTTGCTAATTTCTCGTCTTCAAATATATTAATTAGAAAATTTATTTGTGTAGAAAGATATTGCGAATTGTTGAATATTAAAAATCAAAGATGTCATTTAATAACAAATTTAATTTTAAATAAAAACTTCAAATTAAAGCAAGACAACTTTTTGTAATTTAAAATATTGTCACTTTTGATTAAAGAAATAATTAATTTTTTTCGAAACCTTATTGAGAATTAAGTTGATTCAAGAACATACCTCAAAATATAAACGGTATATAAATGACATCATTATAGAAAAACTAATTGAACGTATTAATCAATCTTAAAAATAAATTTCAATTATTATCTAGAGTTTTTTATTAAAAAAATTTTGAGAAAAAAAAAACGGAAAAAGTCATTTGAAAAAAAAAAATTCAAAGCCATAAACAAACTTTAAATATTTTGTTTGAAATAATGAAAAAATTTTTGAAAACATTTTCAATGTCGGTGTCATATATGAAACCATCCTTCTTTCTGGGCAAATAAATTTTTACACTTTTTAATGTTTTAAAAATATTTATATTTAACTATTTAAATAATATCAACACAAAGTGAATATTTTTTTGCTTGAGTTTATAGAAATTGTTACAAATGAAATTATCCTTAAAATCTCAATATCTAACTTGATATTCAAAAAATTAATATCTTACTTTAAAATCTTACTCAGATTTAAATCATATCTCACATATTTGCTCTATTTTGAGTGCGTATTTTCAAAGTTTTTAAAACGAAAGTTTTTCCATTAATTTCTTCATCAGCAAAATCACGTTTCAGAATTCAAATAAAATTCTATTTAAAATTTTTTAATTAATTTGTTTTTTTATCAATTTACAATTTTTATATAGTCTGCAAATAAAGTTATTTAAATTTTTTGAGATATCAATATGTTATAGTTCTTAATTTCGCTTAAAAAATAAATATTTATAAAAAAAATTTATAATGATCGACTTCTTTAAATCAATCAAATGCATGTTTCGAAACCAAAGATTAATTGAAAACATTAAAATAAATTATTAGCATATACTGTATGTTCTTCGCTAAATTTGATCCATTCGATATGTAAATATTTTCATAGTGTTTGAGAAAATTAAGTGTTTTTTAAATTTTTGTAAATTTCAGCAAGTCTCATTGTTATAAAAACGATTTTGATCGGGAATTTTTTCTTTTAAATTTATCAATAATTTAAATTAAAAATAGATGTGAAATCGCATTTAAAGTCAAAATATTTCACTAAAATTCTTGATAAATTTGATGTTAAAACTTATTAAAAATAAGTGAAGGTGATTAGAAATTATTTGTGGTGAAAATTTCAATTCAAATTTATTTTTCGACATTGATTCAATAAGTGAAATTTAAACTAACTTTTGTCAAGCTTATTTTTTATTTCTTGGGGATTTAATTATCAATTATTTGATTTTCATCGAGATTTGAATGAGAATAAAATTTAGAATTTAGAAAATAATAAAAATATCAGTCATTAAAAAAATTTCATGAAATATCGTTACAAATAAAAACATTTTAGATCATTAACTATAGATATTATCTACTTAACACAAGAGAGATTTAAGTAGATTATTATCGAACATTCTAAATTCAATGTTCAATAAAATTTATTAGCATTTAAACTGTTCTAAAAATTGTCTAATAATTAGCAATAAGATATTAAAATTTCACGAACCATGAAAATTAAATTAAATATTTTAGACATTAATAGACACTATTGGCCTTTTTTTCTTTTATTTATGAATTTTATCTGTTCGAGAGCACTTAAAAATTATTAAATTTTTGTAATAAAGAAAATATGAAAAATTTGAATTTCAAGAATCAAAATTTTAAGTTTTATTAAATTTTAAAAAATATAAATAAGAAGCCATTTGCTATCTTTATCTAGACTTGTTGAATTATTTTGATAATGAAATATAAAAAAAAATCGAATTTTTATTCCATCGTAATCATTTGCACAAAAGAAATTAAAATTTTAAAGTTTTTTATATATAACTTGTTTTGTTAAATAATAATTAGAATATATTTAATTATTGCGTTTAATATAGTATTGACAAGGTTAGATTCGAATTGAATATTTTAAAAATTGAATTAATTTATTCGAAATTTTTTGCAGTCCTAATTTAAAATGTTTTCATCATTTCTAATTACTTCCGATATTTTTTTTTATATATAATATTAAGTTTCAGATTAATATTTTTAAATAAAATTTAGACATATTTTTTTTTTGCCTGAGGTTGTTTAACATCATTGTTTGAACATCTACATTCACTAAAAATTAAAATTATTCCGAAATTTTTTTAGTACTATTGATTAGTATAAAATTTGTATTAAAGTTATATTTGAAATAAATATAATAAAACTGAAAATTTTTTGTAAAAATACACAAAATTTACTAATAAATAATAAAAAAAAATCCCGGAAATTTATTTTGTGAAAAGCTCACAAAATACATGTAAACTAAATTTTAAATGCTTAGATTATATATTGATTTGACATTATGTTCAGTTTAGTTATTTGCTTGTGTATTGTGTCAAGTAAAAGACGAAAACAAAGCTTTACGATCAATCTTAAGTCGTAAAATATACTATAATAAATTACGTGTTGAATAATTTGACTTGCTAATTATAAATTTGAAATACTATTTTTGATTTTTGAATTTAATAAAAAAATTTCATAATTATTGTTTTTATTACTACAGGGCATAGAATCCTAGAAGAAAATATTCAAATGGCAACTAAAAAAATAAAAAGAAATGTATATTAATTCGTATTTTTGAGGATTCAAAAATAAAATTTCAGTCTACATTAACTCGAGTTCGATTTCAACTTGTACCCAATAAGTAAAATTCAAAATATTAATACTAGCTTGAAATTGCCTGCAAGTGCAATTTGAAAACTTCTTATAGATTATGATTGTGATCCATCGTTACGTAATTATTTCTATGCCAACGTGAAAATTGATGACCATCCGAAGTGTTGACAAAGAATGAAAAAGAACCTAGAATATTTATTACATTTGATGAACCTACAAAAAAAAATATTTAAAACATCTATATATTTATATTAATTATATTTAAAACATTCTTATTAGATGTGATATGTTCATGCAGTATATCGCTGAAATTTATTAAAGACAATCTAACAGAACGATGGAATTTAAAATAAGCCGATTCTGCATTTGAACTTGTTGAAACATTATCAAACTAAAAAATTTTTTTATTTAATTGTTACTTTATTCATTCCAATCTGCTGAATATAAATTATTTGAAGTTTCAAGAAAATTTTGAATTTTTTTTTTTTATTTGAAAAATGTGCAGTTTTTTTCATATAATCTGAAAAATTTTTATATTTTTTAAAAGTTTTTCAAAAAATATACAAAGTAAAAATTCACTTAAATGAAAAATTTTCTTACAAAAATTAGACCGAAAAAATTGTATCGAAAAAATAGATGAAATTTTTTTTTTTGCATAGCCATTTGATGAAAAAAAAAATTCATGGTTAATCTAGATATGGACATTGAGCATGATTTATGAGAAATTCTTTTTCAAAATTGAAATAAAATTTTCCTGTTTGAATGAGCAACTCAATCTATCAAACACATTAAACTAATAAAATGAAATTTTCATTTAAAAAAAAAGGCCCTTGTACATCTAAAAAATCAATTGAATATTCAACAAATTGCAAGGATAAAACGATTGTTTTCTGATCTGTATGGAAATAAAAAGCGAAATTTTTATTTTTCGTAAATTTATATCTTTATCCTCAAGTAATTTGAAATTCGAATATGACTCACGTGTTTCAGTTTTATTGAACAAAAAAAGGAAAATTAAATTAAAAAACGTCAAATAAAAAAGTGAAGTTTAAAATTTAAAATTTTGATTAATTGGATTAATTTGTTTGGTAATTTATTTTCTCTATATTGCATTTCATCAACATACCACTTGTTTAATTTTTCCGTAATAAAATCAACTCAAAATAGTATTACCTGTGTACAGTATTGACGTTTTTGAAATTTATACTATAAATTTTTTTCTGCAATTTGCTATTTAGAAAACTTCGTTCACTTCAATTTTTTTTATAGAAAAGGGGAATTTCATATAAGAAGCTCGCTAGATATATTTGTTGAAAATTTTAAAATTTCAATTACAATTTTAAGAACGTTTTTAGAACACATGTACAAGTTTTCGAGAAATTGCAAAATTCAATTTTCTTGAGCTATTAAACTTCTGAGATAATTTTACACTTTTTTTCAATACTTAAACAACAATTTTTTTTGTTTATTAAAAATATTAGTCATCAATAAATCGGTTTTCAGTTTTACTTGTTTCATCAAACTGGTCAGGCGCAAAAAACTTTAATGTGAGCTTTTTCCAAATATTTTTTTAAAAGTTATATCAAAGAATATTATAAGTGGATGTTTTCAGATTATAAATATTTCTTCAATTTAGAGTTAGATAAGTGTAAAATTTATTTCGCACAAAATTTTCTCAAATGATCAAATAAATTTTTTTTCGTTATCTATTTTGAGTGGCTGTGGAAAAATTCAGTAATAAGTTTTTTTCAACATAAAATTAGTAATTTTAATTGAAAAAAAAATTTCTTCAAAAATTTATCTTGTAATTTACAAATTCATTTATATCGTGAAAAATTATTTTTTTTTTGAAAAAAAAATTATCGAAATACAATAATATACACGTATAATAATAATGGTACCTAGTAGATTTAACGAAATTAGTGAGTGGTTAGAAGAAACTGATGATTATGGTGACATTCAGTTAGACAAAAATGATGAGACAGGTATTGCTCTACTTTATATTAATAATCCAAGCAAACGCAATGCTTTGACAGGCAAAATAATGAGCAAATTCTCAAAATTAATCAGTGAACTTGAAACGTGGAAAAAAGTATGTTTCGCCCAAAAATATTGATTATTTAAGTGAAGAGAAACAAAGAAGAAGTAAAACAAATTCAAATGATGAAAAATTTTANNAGAAAAATTTTAATTAGCATTCAAGCTAAGATTTTTTCGATAAATTTAAACAGTCTGATTACCGACAGAGTTGATTGATTTAAGTACCTGTTGCCATTTGTCGGTTTCAGTATTAAGTTTAGTTTGATTTGTTTTATGATTTAGTAATTTTAAATTAAGTTGAGTTAATAAATTAACTGACTCAAAAGAACGCTGCTCTCTCATTAATTGCTTTAATTCAAACCAATTTCTTTGATCTAAACAAGCCGTTAATCTAGCCAACCAATTATAGACTAAATTAAGTATTGTATTGTCATCTTCATCGCTCATACCAACCTTGAACTTAGATTGACTATATTGAATAAATTGAGAAGATAATGATACATCCACCACATTATTATTTTTATTATTAATTAAGACACCATTTTCAGATAATTGTTGAACTAATTCTAATTCGTCTTCTGAACATGATCTTAATTCGATTTCCGGTTTGATAACAAATTTCTCTTCAACATCAAACAAAATTCGTTTCATCTTTCTAAACATTTTCGATGATTCGTTATATTTTTTAATTGATTTACTTTCCATTTTATGCATTTGTTTACTAGTTTTATCAATACAATCTAAATCTAATTTACATCGCTTGGCTAATTTTTCCTCTTTTTCTTCGCCTTTTTTCTTTAATCGCTTGAATATCTTTTTACAATAATTTATACGATTTTCGTTTGGTGATACATTAAATTTGCTCTTGAGTGTAGAAAATGATTTATTTAAGTCAAATTGTTGTTCTAAATTAACCATTTTTTCAACTTTCTCGAATGGATCTAGCTTAATTACTGAATTCACAGTAATCCGTTGGCTGATCGAATTACAAGGATTATTTAATTGAAATTTGCATGGCTGATTCAGTTGATTAAAGTGATAAACCACATTTGTACCATTATTTTTCAAACAATTCAAAGTTGTTGAATTTATGATATAGTTGGCAAGACCAAGATTGAAAGCCTCTTCTGCACCTATTAATCTGGCAGAAAGCAATATTTCAATCGCTATATGAGTAAAAATAGATTAGTTTCATTTATTTCGATATGAATTTTTTTAGGATTTTCACAAATTATTCAAATTTTAAATTAAATATTAATTTTTTACCCTTGAATGGGCCTAATAATTTGGTTAAAGAAATTGCGCCTGTCCATGCAGTGCTATTGTAAATAAACATGAAATTATTAATAAAAAGAAAGTATTTCAACTTTTAAAACTAATATCACCTTATGCCCATTTTTTTATGTACAAAGCCGACTTGTGCTTCTTCGGTAAATATTCTCATATCTAAATTTGTACAAAATTCTGCTCCACCTCCCAAAGCTTTGCCTGTTTAATAGAAAAATTGCATTGTGTAATCTCATATAAAATCATTAATCTACTCTGATTATCGATTAATCATTTAAAATTACCTTCAACCAGAGCAATTGTTATAAGTGATAAATTTCTTAATCTAATATCAAACGAAAGTTAAAGTGAATAAAAACATTTTATTCAATCTATATTTTTTTGCATACAATTGAAATTAAAGTCAAAGTTCAAATTACTTACCTTCTAAAATTATCGGTCATTAATAATGCCATTTGAGTAGAATGCCATTCACGACTAATGATCTGCTTAACCAAATTTAAATTAAGACCACTACAAAAAAAATTACGAGATCCATATACAATCAGTGCTTTGCCCTATTCAATACAAAAAAATTTTTCATCATTTGAATTTGTTTTACTTCTTCTTTGTTTCTCTTCACTTAAATAATCAATATTTTTGGGCGAAACATACTTTTTTCCACGTTTCAAGTTCACT
>BLXL01010090.1:0-28105 GCA_023170135.1 Acarapis woodi
TTTGGTTTTTTTTTTTTTTCTAAACTTTTTTTCTTAATAAACATTTTCAACAAACTTTTTCTTCAAATGAAAAAAAGTAATTAAACTTTCTTTTTATTTTTGTTCCTTTTTTTTTTAAAAAAATTCATAATACAAAGCCCGGACCTTAGTGATAACTCTTCTTGTAAATAATCATGTTCTATAATTGAAAACGACTTATTAAATGATGAAAATAGTAACATAAAAAATAAATTATTTATAACGCGTCTTAATTTATTTACCTTAATTCCAAGGATTCATTTTAAGAAAGTTTATTTATTTGGTCAATACCCTTTTAAATTACTACATGAATTATAATCATCAATTATTATCGATTATTCTAGGTTTGAATGAAGAAAGGATTACAAATGCTTTGATGTGATTATTAAAATGAATTTTCTTCTTCTATCTAATTGTGTATCTTAAATTATTTGACAAAAATACATTTAGCACATTGTGAATTAATCAAAAAAGTATTCTTTTTCTTCATTGACTAATAAGGCGCTAATTGAACGCCTATTTAAAATGATCAATCTGTGCTAAAGTCACATTTTTTGTGCTTTTTTTTTTACCTATTATTGAACTTTTATCTCTTGCTCATCGTTTGAACAAGAATTTTAGTCATCTTTTTCATTGTATATTAGTGTTACAACATTGATTTCTGCACAAAAATGGAATATAATTTAGGTGAGTTGTTTTATCCTTGCTGACAAGCATATTAATAGTTCACAGTGTTTTCTATAATTAGTTAAACAAAAAATGTGCTTAAAAATATTTTTTAAGTGTGAAATTTTTACTTTCACAAATATTTCTATTTAATCATGTTCTCTTGAACTTTAGAATTTGATGGTACGACTGTACTATGTTGCGTGTGTGGTGATAAATCGAGCGGTTTCCACTATGGTGTCCATAGTTGTGAGTTTTTTTAAGTTTATCTTTTTTTTGGTGTCATCAATTTACTAATTAAAATTCTTCCTTGTTTACAAAAAATTTTATCTATTTCAGGTGAAGGGTAAGTTGAATTGAAAAAAAAAAAAAAAATTTTTTTCGATCTTTTTCAAATTATTTTTAATTATTTGTAAATAGATGCAAAGGATTTTTTCGTCGTAGCATCCAACAAAAAATCCAATATCGTCCATGCACTAAAAATCAACAGTGTTTAATTTTAAGGATAAATCGAAATAGGTGCCAGTATTGCCGTCTCAAGAAATGTGTTGAAGTTGGAATGTCTCGAGATGGTAAGCATAAAAGCTTAAATTTTTTATTAAAATTTCATTGATTTAAGCTTTTTTATTTTTTTATTGAAATCTCTCATATTTTAATAAACTAAACTGATCTAAATTTAAGACTAGGATAAAATAAATTTAAATTTTGCAGAATAAAAGCAATTTTTAAATTTTTTTGACTTGTTACCAAGTTTTATATAACCAGATTATATGCTTTAAAGAGCATTTAAAAATTAGACATTAGATTATATCGTTTGTACTTCTCAATTATAAAATTGATTTTTCAAAAAATTATTTAATGCGATTTAAATTTTCATTGTTTATAAATTTTTATTATTTTATTTTTTTATTTTTTATTTTTATTATCATTGCTTTAACTTTTTAATAAGTAATTTATTTGATTTTTTTATCAAAAATTTTCTTCAAATATTATCTTATAAAATTTTTTTACTTATCTTTCAGCTTTAAATATAAATGTCTTCTTAAAATCTGATAAAGAATCGCAAAAAAAGCTTTTAAACATTTTTTTCTACACTGATTTTCAAAAATTAATATCAGTATTTAAAAAATTAGTTTTAAAATAAATGTAGATTCAGGTTTGAAATCTTTGTGTTTCTCTTTTTTATTCAACTTATAAATCATCAATTTTATTTATTTTTTTTTTTCCAAATAAAATGAAAAAAATCTCATCGAGTGTAGTGCATCATTAGGTAAAAAAATAAAGTCGATGATAAAAAAGTTTTGAGATACACTAACGCCACTTTGTGTTGAATATATAAACTAATTTACTAGTTTGCTTCAAATAATATGTTTATGAAAATTTTATAATATAATAATGTATCCGATGTTTAATTAGTTTTTGCTTTTGAAAAAAATATAATTTAAAATTAAAATGCAATATTAGTAAGGAGTTTTCATGAAATAAAAGCATTGGTATTGGCATTGTGCCTATTGAGTGATGTAAACTCAACTTGAAAAAGTAACTAGAAACTTTTTACCTTGCTTATTAATTAACTAAAACATATTCAATTGTTCACTTTTCTCCCTCTCTTTAGAACAATTCTTTTAAATCGTAATTCTGTTGATTTTTATGCATCATTCAATTTTAGAAAAATTTTGAAAATTTTTACGAATAGATTTTATATCGATATTTTCTGAATTAAAGAATTTAAGAAACCTAGATAAATCATCTGAGCCTGTACAAATAATAAAATTGATTAAGTTTAATGATTTGAAATTAATTATTCAAAGTTTTAACATGTTAAAAAAAGTCCTTCACACATCTTTTCAAATCATCTTATGTGTCTGTACAATTAGTAAGGATCGATGAACATTGATGTTTTAGGATATTCCAGAATAGAATTATTGAATAGATGATGTGCTTTTGATTTTTTAGCTTCTAATTTATAAAATGTGAAAATAACACACATTGATGACAAGGTTATTTGCAGCAGTTTTTATCGAATTACAATGCAACTTACTCAATGACAAGAATTGTAATTATTTCTTCTCTGCTGATATCTTTACCAGTATTTTATAGGCTTTCTCATAAGTTACAAAGTAAGTGCAAAACAAAGGTATCAAGCCAGGGTCAAAATCATGACCTTTTTTTGTTAAAATATTTCCTATAACTAAGCAATGGTAGTTAATTGGGAATATCATCATAGTTATTTTCTACTCTGTTCTCAAATATAAGTTTAAAATATTAGAGATGTTTTATATTTAGAATGCTTAAATAAACTGATCTTGATTCTGCGTTGTCGTTTCATCGTAATGTCTTTATTTTATTAAGTTTTTTTTTTGTATTTTTGTTTTTATCGCCAATGATCATTTATTAAAAAGTAATTATACTAAATTACATATAAACGTATGATGTATGAATAATATTTTGAAAAAAAAAAGCATAAAATAAATAAAATTAATCCACTTGATACAAATAAACCATTTTTTACGACACGCAGAAAAAGATTTGATTGGCAATGAAATTATTTATTTAAAAACAAATTCAAGCTATTAAACGATGTATAGTAAAACACATTTATCCGTACCATTCTATTTCACAGTCGGTCTGTGCACACAGAAAAAAAAAAGCATAAACCTTGTTAAAACCTTGAAATACTGCTGAACATCAAGTTCAAGGATGCTGATTAGTATGCCGCTAGATTTCAATGCTGAAAAAAATTCACTGTACCATGATTTCAAAAAAAAAAAAAGCATGATTTGTAATGAGTGCCTACCACAATTTATTCTTGCTTGTTTTACAACAGAGAAAAATATTACTGATCTTGTAATGGCCAACGTGATATTGATAATTTTGGCTAAATGATGTGCATGATACTATAAATAATATCTTATAATCACATTTGAAATTCAGGCTAAAATGTATTTATATTATTATATTGTATATGCGATAAAAAGGCCAATGAACAAGATGCAGGTCAATGGTTAGAGAAAGTTTTATTTTTTAATTTTTTTTCGTTGATTTTATTGCATTATTGAACTCCCATTATGCCCTATTCTGTTGAATCTACTTGTTTTATTCAAGGAAATATATTAATGTTTTTCAACAATAAAAAAATTCTTCTAATTTTTTGGTGAAAGCAAAAGTAGAAAAATTTTAAAATTTCAAGTTTTATTAAGAAACAAAGAGTTAATAGCAATGAGAAATTTCGTTGATTTTTTAAAACAAAAAGTTTTTACTTTTTCTGGACGTAATATACATATTGGTTTGTAAATACGAAACATCAATTTTTCACACCAGTGAAAGTGATTTCTTTCCTCTTCACATTATCTAGTAAAAAGTAAAAATAAATTTGTTTTTTTTTTTTTTTTTTATTTTGGCTGTTTTAGGATACTAAGAAGAATTATTTATAAATTTTTTTTTTTCATTTTTAAAAATAATTATCAAAAAAAAATAATAAAAAATTTGAAATGCATTTATTAGTTTGATTTTTTTTTGTATCTTTAAGAAAAAGTTTACATCTCTACTAATCATGTAAACATTTCTTCTATTGGGATTAAATTTATTCAATCCAAATTTTCGTTACTTTTTTCTATTTACTGCTTTTTTTAATGAGATTTTTTTAAAATTAATTAAATTATCTAATTGAAAATTTAATTATTGTAGATATGTATTATATAAATAATTTTATCGAATTTGTGATCATATCAATTTACAAGAATCAAGTAAATTTCAAATTTTTATTAACTTTTATTACATATATTTAATTAGGTATATTATTTTACATTTATTTGTCTATGTAAAAGTTGCCATCAAAACTGAAACGTTAAACTAAAATTCTATGAATAATTTTTTTTTACATTGATTTTTAATGAAAAGTTATTGCACATATACAAAGCATGGATATTCGATAAAATTGAAGGATGAAAGCAAATTTTATATATCATGGGATATATACACAAATGTCTTTAAAATAACTGTAAAAAATAGATATAGTCTAATGAATGAATTAAAATTTGTGTTGCTGGGTGTGCAAATGATAAATTTGAAAAATAAATGATGCCCAATAAATTTTGTTTGGGATGAACAAAATATAATTTATTTACTATATTTTAAGTGCACACAAATCGTATAAATCATATTATACGATGACTAATACATGAAAAATTATGAAACGCTTACATATTGCTCAATCCTTCTTTCAAATTCACCGGCAAACTAAAACATCACTTAATATTGAATGAATGCTTTTTCTAATAATTTTCAGTGTTAAATTATATATTGATTAGAGCAAAACGACTCAACTTTCCAGCGAAATAAATGATATTCAATGTCAAGGTTTTTTTTTCGATGCGCGCAGGTGGCAAATTTCAAAAGCAGTGCTTGCTAAATAATTCTCATGATTGTTTGAAAAGTGAATTTATAAATAATTTCCTTCCTGTTTTTGCCTAAATTTTGTGTGTAATATATTGCAAAAATTATTTTTTGTTATACGATTTTTTTTTGATTTACCTTTGTCTAAATAGGCAAATAGAACAACATATCTATAATAGATATATAATGTAAAAATAAGATCAAATACAATTTTTTTTCAAGCATATAATAAAACGAGATGTCATAATTTTTTTTATATGTACACTGTAATTCATATAAGAATATCTGAATATTCAGAAGCAGTATTAAAATCATTTTAAATTACCATTTTCGTATTTTCATTTAAAGTCGAATCTATTTAAAGTTCTAATGCTCATACTCATCTTTTGCTCACATTTTATATTTAGAAATCATTTTTTCTTTTTTTACTGTCTTTAAAAACATCGAAAGTTATCTTATCAACTATACCTATTAGTGACCTTCGTTAATTTAACTCAATAACGTTCAAGACGTAATCGCACGTTCTATTTTTTTTTTAAATTCTGTTAAAAACTTATCAATAAACTTCATCTTCATGAATAAATTTTTTTTTTAGCTAACATATATGTGCTTTTAATTAAAAATTTTTCTCTGTAATTTTAGATCGAATTTAGTTATCTAGTTTTATCAAGTTTTTTTTTTATTCATCTTCCACTTATATAATTAATTATTTACTAAATAGACGAACGAATTGATAATAAAAAAAATAGAAAATTGTTCGTTATCATAAATTTATTTATGAACAAAAATTATAAAAAGTATAATATAATTTGTTTCTAAGAAATTAGCTATTTTTTTATTATTTGAACTAGAAGCATATATTTTCCCGGCTGTAAAATTTTGAGCAATCTAATGTTGGGAGGAAAAGCTTTACATCCTGTGCGAAATCCACATTGTTAGCCACATGGCTGTGTATAAACAGTATTTTTTTAAAGAATAATGACCTTGCACCAATTTAGATCTTAAATGTGTCTGAAACATACGCATCTAATGCGTGTTCAAAGAGAGTATATTTCAATACGCACACAAAATTTTCTACGACTATGTTTGCTTATGACTTTTTGGAATGTGATTGTTGTTTTTGTGCTTTTCTTTTTATTTACTGTTGTACAGCAGTAAAATGTCAAGGATTCGCTGATTCTATTCTTTAATGATTATTTTCATCGTTGAGAAATTTTTTTTAAATCAACATATTTTGATACATGTTAACAAGTTTTTTTTTTATTATATATAAATATATCAGCTAATCAAATTAGCACATGAAAATGAAAATGCTCACTAATATTTCATTATCAAATTTTTGAAATTTAGAAATAATTTTATAAAAGTTGTCCTTGATTCATTTGTCTTTTACTACTGAATATTTTGACGTATTTTTGAATAGCCTTTGTTTCGTTCATTTTACCTTTCCGGATAATATTATTTTTGTGAATGTAATATAAATTTTAATTATATTTTTAAATTTATTCAATTAGCAGAGCTTTTTACATAACTCGTTAAGTATTAATGTTTGATGTTCTATGAATATGAAATTCAATATGTTATATAATAAAAACTATTAGATATTAGATTGATAAATATAAAATTTTTGATAGGCATAATATTTTAAACATCATCAGTTTGACACTAATGATATCATATTTTAAATTGCATTCAAACAAATAAAAGCAATTTTAAAAATTTAAGAATTTTCTTATTGATAATCGAAAGCTATATTTTAATAAGAAGTTAATTTTTAATTCATATCAGTGCCAATATTTGATATTTTTCACCTCACAGATCACTAATTCAAATAAATAAGTAAAATTTCTTTTTGAAAATTAATGATTTACATTGAACTTGAAAATCAGAGGCAATCGTCTAAGTTTGTATAAAAAGCTTGAAAAAACTTTGAAGCAAATGATTCTCTTACGCATACTCATGATTGATTGCAAAATTTATGTTATTATTGCTGATCTAAACGCCATCTTATTATTTCCATTTTTTTGCGATCATTACTGAATAATATTCTAACCGGAAGTTTGCCATTGAAATAAAATTTCGAAAAATCAAATCAAGAGACTAGTTTTTTTTTATAACAATTTTTACACCTAAAATTATGTATTACTAATTGATGAGAAAAATTTTTTGAACTTAGTAATTGGCAAATGCGAATATTTTTTTTTAAATAGTGAAAAAAATTTCATTATCGCGATTCAAAATTTTAAAAACATGTTTTTAACCTTCACAGAAATTTTATGATTTGATGCCATTCAAATGTGTAATTAATTTTTTAAAAAAATTAATTATCAAATTTTTTCTTAGTTTAGAATGTGTTAATAAAGCAGGAAGTAAAGTGGCGCTAAACCATTGCGAGTGATAGCAAGAATTGCGTGTTAAGCATACGCATTTTCATATTGCTCATTAGTTTAAAGCAGTCATTTAACAACTCTTGAGTCAATATTTGTAAATCGAAAAAAAAATTTACTTTTTTTTCAAATTTTTTTTTTAAATTAATGTTTTTCATCCGTTGTATCAAATACTTTTTGTTATTATTTTTGTAATCTTTTTTTATTTATTATTTGATCTGTTATTGATATATTATTAAATTGATCGCCTTTATGAGTCTCTGAAAATTTTGACCTGATAAATTCAAAAAATTTGTTCTCAATATACATAAGCAAGAATGAACGAGTTTTATCGATCTCATCAAATACTTTATAATTGGTTGAGAAGACCAATGTCCAGTTTAACAAATTGTAAGAATTAAACGTTTGAATTGTTTAATAATTTCAATTTTTTCGAATAAAGATAAAAGATATATAAAATTTTTAGTATTGATTAAATCTAATAAAATCGCCAATTATTATACACTATATTTGAGAAAATTCATCTTAATGAAATAACTTGTTATGTAAAAAATATTATTTTATCTCGTATTATTATAAAAAATTTATTTTTTACTAATTAATTTTTTTTCCTTTTATTGATAACAACACCTGAATAGCCGTAAGATTTGGTAGAGTTCCAAAAAGAGAAAAGGCTAAAATATTAGCCGCCATGCAAAGTAAAAATCAATTAAATCAAGATAAGATGTTAACTGAACAATTGATGGATGAACAATCAATGCTAAGCGCTGTTTTTAAGGCCCATGATGAGACTTGTGATTTTACACACGCTAAAATGGCGCCAATCTTCCTTAAAGCCGAACAAAATCCAATTTTTGCTGATTATCCTTCACAAATGGTAAGCATGATTTAAGTTCTTGTAATTTTGTTTCTATTTAAGCGCTAGTAATTCGAAAAATTCTTCAATCGAAAAACGAAAAAACATTTTACAAATGTTTTTGGTAATTTATCTATTTTCATTCGTGCTTAAACATAAAAAAAATTTAAGTATTTTAGACAATTTGAGCGCGAAGGATTTTTGTTGATTTTTTTTACTTTCATTGAATAAGTATTTCGTGTTTAACAGAAACAGGTCGGAAACAAATTATTTACAACTGACGATATTGTTTCTATTATTCACATAATTTTACAATTAAAATAAACTTCAATTTTTTTTTGTCTATCCAATATGATTAGATAAGAATAGTTGGTTTGAAATTGAAAAAAAAAAAGAAAATAAATTTAAAAATTACATAACGTAACCATAGATTCATAAAATATCAGGTGCATACACATGATGACCGTGAAAAAAGACAAGAATTTTTCTATGGAAACATTTTTTCAGTAAGATGAACTTGTTTTCTTGATGCACTTGTTGGTTGCTTTTTCAATGACAAGGCCAAGGATTTTTTGCTATCTGAAGGTTATTTTGTGCTTTAAATAGCTGATTAGAGAAAAAGATTGAATAAAAAAAATTTTGAATGACAAAATATAGAATAGATATGTTTTGCTTTTTCTAATCAATATTTAAACCAAAAGATTGTTAAGCGGTAGAATATCTCTAACATATTATGTAGGAAATCCAGAAATTTTTCTTGTAATTTAAGCAATCTATCTTTGATAAATGGTCATTTATAAAAATTTCAATGCCATTAATTATTTGAGTTTGTGAAAATTTTGATTATATTTTCATACCGAAGGTCAACTTAGTAAAGGAAGTACAATCACTTGTTACTTTTCGCCTCTTTTCGTTTTTTTTTGAAGAGCACATTCACATTTCTTATTATTATATCCTTGACCGTGATTCTAATGCTTGTCTCCATCTCTTTTGTTTAATCTTGAATTTTTGTGATGTGTTTGCGCATACTTGACATTCATGTGTTTTTTTTGTTTTAGATTTAAATATATAGCAATATAGGTGAAATCTGTTTAAAAAGAATAGATTAAATATTTTTTTCTTATTATCTGTCGTCAATGTTTTTTAATAATAAATTTTAAATATCCACACACTAAAAATTTCTTATATTCAAAAAATAAAAAAGAAATGAAATAAAAATTCATAATATTAAAATTTTTTTTTACATCAAAATAGACATGTCCTTTGAATCCATTATCTGCACCAGCTTTACCGGACTCTACTCAAATCAATTTAACTGATTCGTTCTCACCAGCAATATGTGGTGTGGTACAATTCGCACGCAAATTACCTGGTTTCTCGAGTTTACCAAGTGAAGATCAAGTAACTTTACTCAAAGCTGGAGTTTTTGAGGCTTTACTCGTGAGATTGGCTGTTCTCTTCCGAAGTTCAGAGAAAATGTATTGTTTAAATGGACAAATCTTACGCAGATCAGATGCGGTTGATAGTTCACAAAATGGTCGCTTTTTATTCGAATGTATGTTTGAATTTGGCGAGAGAATAAATGCACTCGGTCTCACAGATGAAGATATTGCTTTATTTTCAGCAGTTGTTCTTGTCACACCAGGTGAGTTCATTTTCTTATAAATAGTCTATCATTCTAAAGGATACAATTGTTTATTTAAAATTTTTATTTATCTGATTCATACTAATTATTTTAGATTATCTAAAATAAAATTTGCGTGTCATTTCACAAATTTTATTTTCTTTTCTTTTTTAAAAAATTACTTTCACTTGCTGATGAAAAGAATTCAAGAAAAAAAGTGCACTAAACTAGTTGCTCTTTTTTAGTTTTTTTCTTTTTTGCAAATAAATTTTTGAAAAAATTTTCAAGAAAAGGGTTAAAAAGCAAAAGGTAAAAGTTCGAAAGAGCCTTTTTGTTCTTTTAAGTATGTGAACAATAGAAGCTTTGAGTTGTCAAGGTCTGCATGCTCTCACATATTATAGTTTTATCAATTCTGACCCAAAAATTGTTCATCTTCAATCTTAAATTTATAATTTTTTTTTGTCCATTCGTTTTTGAATAGCTGATGTTTTCTTGAAAATTTAACTTTTTACTATATATTTTGCATACGATATTTTCGCTCGCTCTCTCACGGATTATAAACGTAATTAGTTACATGTAACATGTGTATAAATTCAAAATAAAGTGAGAAAAAAGCAGAAATGAAAGTTACATAAAATAATTTTTTTTAGCTATAAATGATATTTATTGATGCGAAACTTGTAGACATACAAATTTTGTCAGACCGAAACTTTGACTTAAAAATATTTTGTTTTTTATCTACTTGATTTTTAGAAAAAAAAAAAAATAGAGCAATTGAAAGCTTTGTGTTTTATTTTTTATCAAAATCCGCCATTGCTCTTTTTCATTTTATAAGCTTGAATGGTATTGAGAAAGCATAAATTTTTGAACAAGTACATGTATGATATGTACATGAATGTCATAAAATTGCCCTGCCTCCACCTATTTTTATTGATGATTTATGGACATTAAACACACATTATTTTAAAATCTAAAAGGAAAAAAATTTTTTTTTTTTTAAAACTCTTGCTTTTAAACTATATTCAAAATAATAAATATACTTCTCTTATTAAATCTAATTTACCTGTTAAGGGATGACGACAGCCGGGCGGCATGTTTTGAGTTTAAATTTATTGTAATAGATCGCGAACTAGTTGTTATCCCTCCTTGCATATTATATAAACAAGGCACTAAACACGAACCCTTAACTTTCCTTTTTTTGAATTTTTGACCTCAAAAACTCCTACAATAGTGAGGACAAAATCATGTTCAAGAATCTACTTTTTTATTTCGCTCGACAACCAATGTGTCCAATTTTTTTTTTCAATTTAAACTTTTATTCGTTTCATATTATGATTCTGCGCCTTTTAATAATTAATTTTTTGAAACATTTGCTTCCTAAGTTTTTTTTTTCTTACAAAAAAAAATAAAATCACCCTTAAAGCACGTTTAAATTTGAGTTCGACATTAGAGTGTTCGCATATTTTTTATTCATTTAATTTGCCTTTATCTATATGATTTATTTAGTTCGTGTATCAATTTATTTTATTTTTCTTTTTTAATCAAGAAAACAATTTAATTATTCTTTTTCGTTATTAATCATAAACTAATAAATCAAAAAACAAATTAACTAATATTGACTTATCTTTCTATTTTCTATAATAATTTAAAAAAAAAAGATCGTCCCGGATTGCGAAACGTTGAATTAGTTAAGAAAATTTACCAGAAGTTAGACCAATTATTGATTAACCAGATGGCCAATAATCATCCCGAAGAGCCTAACTTGTATACAGAGCTTAAAAAAAAAATTCCTGATTTACGTACTTTGAATACTTTGCATAGTGAAAAATTACTTGCGGTAAAAATGGATAGTCATAACACAGAGGGTATTGTATCAACGTCATCGGCAAGTGGTAGTAGTTCAAGCACACCAAACTATCCGTACGCTGATTGTTATTCAGCGAATGGTTTTAAATGTAGTCAAAGTATGACAAGTGATTGGAGTGATTTCGGTTCACCGCGTTCAGTTGGTTCAAGTTGTGATAATGAAAGTACATTAACTAAAGCTCTAGATATGTGTCCTTACTCACCATCTGAGCAAATAGCTCAATTTCATTTGAGTAATCAAACTGTGAATGGTCAGATCGCAAACACAAATAATTCAAATCAATTGACTCCTAATCTAGTTGTTTCAAGTAATAATTCAGTTAATTCACCTACTTCATCAAACTCATCATCTGCTGGTCAGATTCCATCGCATCGTACATCATCATCACTTTCAAACTTCTCTTCTTCATCGAATCATTCGTACACCGGAGCTCTAGCCTTACATTCTTCAAGTGTAAATTCTGTAGCTAATTCTTTAAATCAGAACAATAATCCTACAACTACAACAACTCTGTCTACAAATGAACGTTCATCGACTGTAATAAATAAGCCACGTTTTGGACAGCTTAATTGTTTTAACAATAATATGATCTCTTCTGCTCAACAGCAGACTACCCCAACTACAGACGAAGAGAAATTAGCTGGTTTAATCAATCGTCGTGTAACTGATTCTCCGACCGATTCTGGTATCGGATCTGGCAAAGAAGGAAATTCTGTTTGCTCAAGTCCACGTTCTGATTCTGAAGATCATCACTTGCATAACAATAATCAGACTAGTCAATTAAACAAAAATCAAAAAACAATAGCCAGTTCATCCTCTTCATCTTCTGTGATAAACAGCAATAGTGCTAATAATTCAATTGATGATATGCCAATGTTGAAACGTGCCCTTCAAGCTCCGCCACTTTTAAATACCACTAATCTATTAATGGATGAAGCTTATCGTCATCATAAAAAATTTAGGGCAACTAAAATGCAACAAGCGCGCGAAGCACCAAGTCCACAATCGAGTACTCATTCTAATATATCTACACATGATGAACTTGCACAACAAAATTCAAACAATCATTCATTGGCTAGTTCGCATTCGACTTTAGTGAAAACTTTACAACAACAGCCAAGATTTGCAAACGAACAAACATTAAAACGTACAGATCTCATACACACGATTATAATGCGTGGCGAATCAGACCTTAATCCTTCTCCTTCAAAATCAACATTTGGCCTTCTAGATAACTCTCCTCATTCAACTTCTTCATCTTTCAACAATAGCTTGACCAATCAATCTAGATCCACTATAATACATACCGCAACTAGTAGTCAAAGTGCTTTGCAACAATTATTAGCACCAAATAGTAAATCCAGCGCTAGTTCAATAGGAAATGCACCATCACCTTTAAAATATAGTCATCACATATCTCCATTATCACCAGCATCACTAGTCAACAATTCGCCACCACCAGTTAGTCTATTTCATTCTCATTATTCACCATCATCAGCACAACAATTATCACATCATCTTCACCCAATCTATCCAGCTCATCATCATACTTCCACTGCTGCACTTTTGATGGAAGCCCAGCCTTTAGATTTGTCCAATTCAAAAAAAAGCTCATCACCGATCACACCGCCAATTAGTCCTCGAGGAGCTAAATTTGAATAATTTGAATTAAAAAATGCGAAATAAATATATAATAGATTAAGAGCGAATATTAATAAGTTTTTTATATAATTTACAACGAACATAGATGATAAATGATGTAAAAAAAAATGAAATTTTCCTAAGTAAAATAATACTTTACTTGTATTTGGTTAAAATATTCATTTTTTTTCGAAAAAAATTAGCTTATTAATTAGTGTATTATCGATTAACGATAGTTTAACATAAAAAAAAAAGATTCATCAATATAAATTTCGCCTCTTCTTCATTCAAAATTTAACATCTCAATAATTTATTCGAACTACATATTTGGTCTGATCTAATGGACAGATATGGCCTTAAATATCGGGTACGAATTCTTTTCCAATCTTATCAGGTTACAAATAGTTATTTGAATTGACTTCAATCATTTATTTTCTTGTCTGCAAACTAGTGCATTTTCTCCTTTTTTCAAAATCAAATTCATTTCTTTAAAATAAGAAAAAAACAATAACAAAAAAAAAGAAAATTTTAAACACACAGAGAAAATCGAAAGATATATTTTTTATACAAAATGAAGCTAGTTTTGATAAAATTAAAGATCATCATAGTATCGTTCTGTTTCATTTGGTCTCTTTCATTTATCATCTATTCATCAATTTGAAAATAAAATTTACTTCATTTCTCTGAAAAAAATTAGAAATTAAAATTAATTTTTTTTACATGTTAAACAAATCAATATTTCAATCTAAATTGTATTTACATCACTACACATTCAAAGCCGACATTTAAACTGATTTGTGGTATAATTGAGTCATTTTTCTAATTTTTAATTAAATTTTAATAGTCTAAAGATTCTAAATCAAACAAGGGTAGAAAATCATCACTTTCAATTAATTTACTTTAAACTCAGAAATTATTTTCTTGACTTTTTGAACCATCATTATCCATTCTTTTTTTGTAAATAATTTTAATTTATAAAAATTCTTTGTTGATTAAACAAAAATGAATAAAAATTATGAAATGAATTTAATCTTTCGCTTGGTAATAACCTTATAGAATTTTTCTATTTCCATTATTAAGCATAATGAATTTTTAAAGTATTATCTCCATAATCTCAATATTCTTAATTATAAAAAAGGAAAATATGAAAATTATTAATTCTGTAATCATAGCTTTTTACTTTATAATCAGGTAAGATGCTTCTTTTCATTACTATTTGCAAGACACGTTTTGCTTACTAATTTGACAAATTTTCAATCATTTATGTGTTTTTTAATCAGTATTTAAAACTCTGAATTATTCTATAATACAAATTTTTGTTATTACAAAAATTAACCTAACAATTAATAATTTTTTCAAAAAGAAGTTTTTCCTAATCTTACAAATATAACTATTTACTATGATTTTATTCATAAATAATTCAAATTGGTGAAGAAGATATGAAAGAGTAACATATATAAAATTTAAATGAATAAAACTAAAATTGATAAAAAGTTCTCCGTCAAATATCAGAAAAAGAAAAATTAAAAATTTATCAAAAATAATAGAATTTAGGTAAATAATTCTATTTATGGTTTTATTTTGATGGCTGATTAATTTATAATATCTATCATAATCATCTTGATATATGTTGATTTGTATTGTATTCATATGAATCACTAAAAATTCGATTTTTTTTTTTTTGAATGACAAGTTTTAATCAAATCGAATGTGTCTAGAAAAAAAATGATTTTGTTTTATCAAATAATCAGTTGAATACGATTTTATTTAAATTTTTGATCATTTATTTAAATGATTTTTGAACAAAATTCTTCGTAAAATTTGTAATATTTAGCGTTGCTCTTTAAATCCTCAATCAAATATATACCTTTGAATAAAAAAATTTATTATGTTTCTTTATTTGTGAATCTCAAAAAGATAATTGAATGTAAAACTTACCTTTTTAAATAAATTTAAATAAGTTTTCTCAACTTTATCAGCATATGTATTTGAACCCATATACCTTAAAATCATTGCTTCATCAAATAGAAAAGCAGTAGAGTTAGCTCTATCTTGATTGGTATATCAATCAAGTATATCAATATAAATAGAAAAAAAATTAAAATTAATAAAATTGATAAAATTAATAAATATATTAAGATTCAATACATACATATTGAAAAATAGTTGCGCCATACCCAACATTACCTGATGGTGTAAGATTAAAATCGTCAATTAAATCAAAACATAAATCGCATGAAATTTTAGTACATCTTGCTCTAAGATCAGACAGACGGTATCTGAATAAACACATTTCATCATATTTATTTCTGGGTGATTTTCAACTATTTATTTTGCTTTATGTGGTGCTATTATAGTATGCGATTATTATTTTTCGCATACTCAGATGCATATTCAGCTTATCATCTTGATGCAGATTCGGTAATTAATTTGTAGTTCTCAACAAGACTATTCACAACTTTATATCCAATGCTGTCATGTTTACCCTAAGTGTTTTCACGAATCGTATTTATATCCACATCTTTGCAACGTCTCATAACCTTCAATTGATCAGTAAGGCCTTACGCTCGTATATAATCGAAAATCTAAAAAAATTTTTCAAAATGTGCAAACAACAATTTCGAGATCAAGTTTGTTTTTTTTTCAGACAATACAATCATTAAAATTAGAGGAGAAATAAATACATATTTATTTATTTATAGATTGAACAATCTGTCTTTTACCTATTGAAATAGCAAGTAGGCTTTTCAAACCAATTTTATTTTAATCACCGAATCGATAGCTTTCTGAAGAATCATAAAACAACCATCTAGTTTTGGGTGGCTACTTTCAAATTGATTAATAAATTGATTGCAGCGAATATTCATTTAAATTAGTAGAAAATTAAAATGACCAAAAAATTGATTATCTTGTTTATTATTATAATTCAAAAAAATGAGTGAAAAAAAAATCTATCTTTTGAACTCCAGATGAAATCTCAGGTTCGATAGCGTTATCGGGTACTAGATAATTACACGTTTAGCACTTATTAAATTATACAAATTATATCGATCTAAAACTTAAATTGCAGACCATGAGTGGATTAAATTTAAAAGTTTTAAGTGATTAATAATAATTGAAAACATTAAACATCTACAAATAATGCGCATAAACATTTTCTTTTGTTTTGAGTTTGCGCTTTTACCGATTTTTGGTTTTTCAGCAAGAAATTAAATATTTATACTATTTTTGATATCAAAAAAAATTATTTTCAAGCAATTTAAGGCGAATCAGAAATCAAAATGCTATTTTTTTCTAAAATTTTTTATTCATTGTTTAATGTATATAAAATTACTTTAATTGAAATTGAATTTATAACTTAATTTATTAAAAAGTAATTTTCAAATTTTTTTTTTTTGAGAAAAAAAATTCAAAATTGAACACATAGAGATCGCTACTTACACAAAGAATTTTAATTTTTCTCTTATTTATTTTTAAATAAATATTTTTGATTTTTCAACAGGTTTTGCTTCATCTCTTTTAAAAAAATTAACAAAAAATTATTCCTGGTTTTTTAGCTGCAATAAAGATTATTTTCAGGGATACCTTAAACCAATAAAATTAAGTTTGTTAGAAAAAAAAATTATCTCATATGCCTACTAAATTATTTTATTTTCAGAATTATTAATTATTGTAGGTGCAAATTTTAAATTTACGCACCTGTTGTCATTATTTAATTATTTGCGAAATTTATTGATACAAAAATTTTTTTGATATTAACAACTAGTAATGAAAAATTGATATATTGAAAAGAATAAAATTTTGAAAATTTTTCATTCGGGCATTCTCATTCTTTCTTCAAAAATTTATGCTAGATGGAATATATTTTTTTTATTTAAAACTAGAAATAATTGTAACTTATTTGAAGACGAAAAAAATTTAAATACACTTTATTCCAAACTAAAAATACTAAGATAGATTAACACAAATATACTCATCAAATCATTATTGATATATTTTCAAACAAACAATAAAATAATTAGTTGCCTAATGCTTTAAAAATCTAAAGAACTTTTTTTGCATAATTTAAAAATAGATTTTAATTTGCTTAAAAAAACAAATACACCAATAATTCTTACCCAAACCGAAAAAAGCGTGAAACCACTTGAATTTAAATACATTTGATTTTTGCACTTTTCTTTTGAAAGGAATCTCAAGCTATGACTTAAATCTCATTCATATTATGATCTTCAATGCATATATATATATATATTTTTTTTTTTTTGAATAATTTACAAAGGGAACAAATCTTCACACAAAAATTATTAGTCTATCATTTTGTATTAATGTAACTAATCTACGATATTTAATTCAAGTATTTAACCTAATAAGTGTTTTTCTAATGATTCATAAAATTTCGTTTTATTTCATTCTAAAAATCGAATCTAAATTTACAATGTTAAATCAATATTTTATTAGAACTTCATAATTTTGTAACATTCTGCCATTTTTCTTCCAAGTTGGCTTTTTCTAGTTTTGATTGAATATTATGGAAGCGTAGCTTTTGGCATACTTGGAACAAAAAAAAATTATTGTTTACACTCTTCAAAACAATCAATCTAATTTGCATTTAAATTTTATTTTTAATTCACCTTCGTTCGATATTATTAAATAAAACCAAAATTAAATGTTACAATCATTTTACCTCGATGGCCACACTCTTAATGCAAATCGCTTGAGTGCTTATATAATCAATATGTAAATTCACATTATATTAGTATGATAAAATTCTTTTTAAATATTTGTTAGCCTTTATTTGCAATAAAATTCTCAGTATATGATCTTTTAATCGACTTGGCCTTGTTTAGTCATTTTTAGATAAGTTAAGTATACTTGATGGATATGGATTTTTTGATTGAATTCTATTTAATTAGTATTGAAAAAAATCATATTTATTTATTTGTATGCTTACACGAAAAAAAAGTGTTCAAATTCTGTAGCATACATTTATAGTATTTTGCGGTCTGTTTTTTGAAACGCGCACGATTTGAATGGTTCATTATTAATTTTTTAGTGTTAAATGTTTAGGAAAAATTTCATATTTGTTTTATTAAAAACGTTAAAATTTAAATTGATTTCTCTTTTTTAAATTTTCCAGTTGATAAAATTTTGGATTCGTAAGTTTTAAATCTATAATGTAGTTTCTTTATAAACATATATTTTTCTTTTTTTGAGATGCTTAATTTCTTTTTTAAAAAAATCTTTTCTAAGCACTTTCTTTTTAATTTATCATAGCCAGCGTTGAGAGTTTTAAATTTGCAGCTTTTGATTATAAGTTCATTTTGAATTATTATTTTTTCTTTTTGCATCCTAGAAAAAATAAAATCAGTCATTTTCACAATTTTTTAAATGGATTAAAATTTTTTGAATTAAAAAATTTCGACATTTTAGAAAATATACTTAATTCAAACTTTGTATCAAAACACTTAACATTTTTTTTAATTCAAATGAATTTTACCTTTTCAAAATCTATTGAGTCAAAAATTTCTAAAGTATCATTAATGTTAAAAAGAGGAAATTCGAAAATTTTGCAGGACCACTTCACGCAATCGGTATTTCAAAAATTATTTCGAAACACAAAATATTGTAACTGATAAAATCAACAAATGTTGACAAGAAAAGAGCTTTTAACTATTTAGTAAAAATGAAATTATGAGATACTGTATTATATTATGACAGATACCTTTGTCACATTTTGTTCGAACAAAATTTTTATTTAAAGTTCTGCACTTGAAAATAAAAATTTTTTTTTTTTTTAAATTTGATATAATAATTTTCATACAAAAAGTATGGTACATAAATCATATATCAATTTTATTATGTTCAATTTTTTTCTTTCATTTTCATTATAAAATGATTAATCAAGATTGAATTTTGATATGAATAATTACCAAAAAGTTAAGAAAAAAAAATTTTTTGAATAAATTTGTTGCAGGCAATTATTTTATTATCTTTAAAATGTAAAATTTTTAATTTGAAATAATCATATTAATGTTTTCTGTTTTTTTTTGTTTTCAAATTTTTTTAAAATAGTACGCTATAAAATTAGATATTACTTCGAAATAAAATTTTTCGAGATCTGATTTAATGCTAAGATCGTTAAGAGTTAAATTCCAGAAATAAATTTTTCACAAATTTATTTTTCGAAAAAGCTTTCACTTTTTTGCTTTTATAATACATAATAATAAAAAACAATCCGATAAATTTTAATTTTCCATTAAATTCTAATTTTGAACACTCTTCTTAGAATCAACAAAAACAAAAAAAAATTTTATTCTTGGATAAAAGAATTTGAATTCGAAAAATTTTGAAACCGATAGGACTTATAATAAATAGCACAAATCGATTTAAGGAGGTGTTATCAGTATAAAAAATAATGATGAAAGAAGATTAAGACTCGCTGGAAGTCTGCAACGAATCAAAAAGGTAGTTAAGATTTTCGATTAAGTTCATTAGTAATTCTCATTTGCTTCACAATTAAAAAAAAAATGAAAACAATAACATAATTTACTGAATCACCAATTCGAAAGAAATTGTCGGATCAGTGTGACAAATAATTAAAAATAAAAAAACGAAATCAATTCCTAATAAAATGTTTACGGTGGAAAAAATATGAAATCAAGATTCATTTTAACTAAAGATGAGGATAAAAAAACGCAATGCGATTTGACCATAAAAATAACAAACAATAAAACCATCATCAACAAATCATAAAATAAAAACAAAATCAACATACTAATGATATAAGTTGGCAACTAATATTCGCTAATATTTGAAAAAATAAATAGCAATCAAATAGTAGGCTACACACTAATAGGCCCACTTCTTTACCATAACTTGTTTTTTTTTTCGGTAACAGATGCATAGGTTTTGATTGAAAATTTATACAATACGATTTTTTTTCTCCCCTAAATTTTATTTAAAAGTAGTTAAATGTTATGTTGGAATTAATAGCTAAGAAATAAAAATCATTTTTAAAAATAATATTTTAAAAATTTTTAGCATTCAGAAATTTTTTCGATTAAATTTATCAACCGATGGGTAAATATATAGATGATGACTTTCGCAAAGAAATTTAATCAAGAAATCATTCAAATTTTCTAAAATTTAAAAATATTGCAAATTTTTTTTCTTTATGAATATAATTAATCGCTAAACAGTTTAGTTTACAATTTGAGTCCTAATCTGTTAATTAATTGCTATTATTTAAATAACAAATTATTGATCATTAACAGGTAACTAAAATGATACGCTATGAAATGAGTGTTGGTTAGGGCTTATATAATGATTATCATTTTATTAGAATAATTTAAAAAATATATATATATTTATTATTTACTATTCATTAATAAAAAATTGTTTTTTTTTTTCTTGTTCTGAATTTGCTTTATAATGTCGTTGGTGAGGTGTGTTAAAAATATTAAAAATTACAAATAAAGATTTTATTCTAAATTATATATAAAAGTTTCTTAGATGATAAATTTAAGTATAAAACTGGAGCTTGATGATTAAATATTTCATGAATTGAGAAAAATTCAACCTAAAAAATTTTTTATAATTGATCATGATACTGAATTGTTCTAAGAATTTTCTAAAAAAGCGTAACACCTTCGATTCTTAAATTTTATTGCAGCAAATATTTACTTAAAAAATATATAGCCAGTCCATGATTATGTATTAAGATGTCGCTACATATATTATACATTTTCAAACATGAGCTTTAAATCATACAAATAGAAAGCGTGTTTGAGTAATTAAACCTCCAAAGAATTTAATAAAATTAGTGAATTAATATTAAAATATGTAACAAAATACATACATTTAATTGGTCAGACTAAAAAATGAGTTATATAGTCAACAAAAATTTTATTACTTTCATTGCATTATTACAGTTTTGAATTATTATTTTTCAAACTTAAAAACTTTTAAAAAAAAGTTACTTTTAGCATTGAAATTAAATATTATTAATTTTCGTAAAAAATCGTATGTGATCAAGTGGCTACTATTGTATAGAACTAAGTCAAAAATATAATTAATACCATGGTGCAATTTGTTTTATACATAAATATGTATACATAAATATTCACATTTATTTTTATAGAATATTATCGAAAAATTATACTCATTTTAATAAGATTAATTTTTAAAAGTTTGTCTATTTGTTTTTTTAAAAAATTTTTAAAAAATTCATTTATTCGAAATTTTTTTTTTAATTGAGATAATAACAGCGAGTAAATTTTAATTTTTTTTTTCTTATAGATAGAGTAGAAATAAATAATTAAGATATTAGATTTTAGATAAGATGATGAAGATTAATTTAGTAAACACAAAAATGCATCTTCAGTTTGCTAATTAACTAGCCAAATTATAAAAAAAAATTCGATTCTATTAAGAAATATTTCAAAGATTCATTATCTTAAACAAATGCAGAATTTAAAATGTTAAGCATTTCGTCAAATTATGGAGAAATTTTATATTTATGTATTTTTTTTAATTTTTATTCTTTTCATCAAAATAAAATATTGTAAAACCATTAGTGAGTAAATTTAGTATTTTTAAAATTTTGCTTTTTATCTTAAACAAATTTTGATAAACATTGTTTCATCTGTTGAATGAACTTTATCTGTGAAACTCTCACAAATCAAATTAAGAAACAATTAATGAACATCATATTTTATATATTTTTAATAAATTTAAAAATAAATATTTAGCTGATATTAGTTTTGTATCTATCTGAAGTAAATGCAAGCTTTTTTTATGTATGTTTGTAAACTAATCTTCATGATAAAGAGCGCTCACTTTTATAATCATTCTTTTTAATTTTTGGATCAAAAATAAATTCAAAATTAATCGTTTGATTTCTTAAAAAATATTCAATTAATGCAGGAGATAATCTACGAATTTACCAAACATGATATTTATTACTCATCTAAAATTGATATAGAGGCCACTGTATATTAAACTTTTATCCATATTGGATAAAATTTTTTTTTTAAAAATTAATGTGCAGAGTACCATTCAATTATTAAGATAATTGTTAATTTTAATATTTAAAAGTAAAATTTTATTAACTTGAATAAAGTTTGATTTTAAAACAATAGATAAGCAAAAATTAGTTCAAATCGATCCTCTCAAGAGGATTTGAAATTCACATCAAAATTTCAAACACTTGAAATAATAATTAAGAAAAATAAATAACTTCGATTAGAAAAATTTAAAATACTTATTTTCGTAATGAAGAATAATTTTAAATTTTTACGTGTTTTTATTTTTATATACAAAAGCAAGTTTTTGATGCTTTAAAATTTTAGTTATCAAATAATATATTTAACTTTTGTAAAAGCACAATGCATTTCAAATTGTTTTTTTTTCTAATAATCACTAGTTACATTTGAAAATTTTGTATTGAAAATTTATTTAAGTAGTGAAAATTCTATAGGTTTAAATCTGTTTAGCGTAAATTAGTCTTTTAATAACATTTCATTTTTTAATTACTTTATTAACAATAACTTTTTAAAGCCATTTTTACAGAATTTAACTTCATCAAATTTTTGGAGGGTTGAAATTCAATATTCTGAAATTGACTTATTACAGAATAATTTTAAAAAGTAAATACATTAATATGTAAACTTCAATAATATTAGCTATTTTTAAATTTGTAATTTTTTTTGTTAAATTAATAAATATTTTTTTTTAATGATTTTATTACGGCACTTGATTTTTTGCTAAAATTTGTTTCATTTTATACAATTAAATTTAATATTTATTCATTAACTTTTAGCAAAAAAAAAGAAGTATGTATCTTCTAAATATTTGTTTAGAAATAAAATTTTTCTAAGACTTTTCCGCTAAACATTATATCACACAAAAGAATAAGTTTAAAAACAAAAAACTTTATTGATTGAAATATATCATATACAACTCATAACAATATTTTTTTTTAATACAAAATTTATTTTAGTTATTACTCATAAAAAATAAAGACAAATAAAGATTTACATTATACTTATATATATTATATTGTAGTTAACTTATTTATAAATTAATTTTGACTTTAAATTTTTTTAATCTAATGCACTTTTGGAGCCCATATAAGTGAGTCATTAAGCATCAAGATACTTTGAGAATGATTTCGTAAGAAATTTTATTAAAAATTAAGAATGCTATGTGAAATTGTGAAACACACTTGTCTAAGTAAATTTAACATTGTAAAAATTATTGAAATTTTTTTTAAATGTTTCTTTCAGCATATGAATTTACCAAAAAACATGTCTAAAATGTTGAACACTATGCTATACGCAATAAAGATCATTTTTTGAAAAGAATCTGTAATAGATCAATTAAAAATAGTATAGTTTTGTTCTCTTTTCGCAGACAAATTGCCTAGTAAAGATAATTGCTACCTCTGAATAATTACAATAATAGAATATTCATAAATGGGTGCAACACTCAGTTTAAATAATTAGATGCTTTAGATTCAATTAAAATTTTCGAACCAAATTTTATTAATAAAATTTTCAAAATTTTTCATTAGAAATCTTACTTGAAAAAAACATTAAATATTTTTTTAATCGTTTTTCTAGCTTGGCTATTTTAACGATTCACATAAAATCATATTATTACATTTGAATTCCATTTAACTCCTTAACGCGCGCACAAAAAAAAAAAATTATTTTAATGTGTGAATTTAGAAAATTAAAATATTTTATTAATGACTAAAAATTGTTAAATCAAAGTTGATGAAAGTTTTTTTTTTTCAATTTAGGAATTTGAAATTAAGACATTATATAAATTAATTAAATGATTTCTTTTGAAAAAAAGTGGCTAAAATCCTAAATCATTAAATCAAAATATTTTGCTAAGTATATAAATGATAAAATGGTGACCATTTGATTTTATATTCACGGAATGTGAGCATTGAAATTCATCACAAAATTTTTCATGATCTATAATTCATAGTAAATTTTATTATTTTCATATCGATTCATTTTATGAATATAAATTTTTATAATTAATAACAATATCAAATCGACAAGAATTACATATTTTTCAAATTTTTTATTTAAAATATTTGGAAAAAAAAAATAATTTGAAATCTTAAATCAATTATTCAAATTTATTGTATCTTGTTTAATCGATTTTTCTTTACAACAACGAAAATGCTTGTTTGATATTTATGAATTGCATATTTTTCTATGTATTATTTAGATCGAGTTTTACCAGCTAATTTAGTACCAAATCTATGCTCTTATAATGTTAATCGAATACAAATTTTACTGTTTTTTCTTCGCTATAATTGATGAACTATAAAAGGAAAAAAGATGATTTTATTATGTGATTTGATGTACATCGGAGTGTGCAATTGACAAAAGAAATTGTTTTTTTATCCACTTCTTTAGTTCCTAACTGTTTTTTTTTTTTTCTTTTTTTTTTTTTAAAGCAAATGTAATAGCATTTGAAATATATAAAATATTTACTTAATTTTCGGACAATTCATCGGTGATTTTTTATTAATTTTCAATGAGTTTTGAGCATGCATACTAAAAATCTTTAGCCATTTATTAAACTCATTTTCTTTTTAACTTATCCAGTAATATCTTTTCTACCTTTGTAAACATTTAGACTACAAAAAAAAATTTTTTCTCTAGTGAATCATTAGTTTATTTCTTAAAAATCAATCTTACAATCTAAATTGTAAAATTTATTAAAAAAATTAAATAAGTATAATATTGTAAAATTAAGTATGTTTATACACAATATTTAATGATTCAAGAAAATCCATTTTTCGAATATTTTTTTGAATAAAATTTTTAAGTTTTCAATATAGTTTTCATTTCGTTATTTATTGGATAATAAATTTTTACTCTTTATTTTCAATAACTTAGTTCAGTATAGAACTAATGAATCGTAAGACTTCAAATAAAGCTTTTTATTAATTTTGTAAAACATCACAGTTATGCGTGCGGAAAACAGCATTCGATAAAGATACTATTGAATAAATTTACTGAATTATATCATTTTTTACAGATGCTTTGAATCATATAAATAGTTTGTCAAAATTTTGAATGACGTCATTTTTCAGTAAATACTATTCATTTATCTAAATACTATTATTGTTTTGTGATTTTCTTTTTAGGCATAATAATTTAGATTATTTAATAATTTTGCTCAAAAATGAAAATTGCTTGAATATCCCAAAGAAGCATAAATTAAAGTCTGAAGATTTTTTTAACATCTTAAGTTGTTTATTATTGTACAAAAGGTCAAATTTCTATTGAAAATAAAGGTTTATCCATTAAGCAAATATATTTTTTTAAAGAGCAAAAAAAAAAAAAAAAAAAAAAAACATTTATTGGGCAAGAAGGAAATGATTTTTAAAATTGATACAAAAATAATAATTTCTTGGAAAAAGAAAAAAAATCAATGGTCAACAAATTATTTATTGATTTGTGATGATCACACACAAAAGTTGTCGAACGCAGAGATTTTCATTTTGATTTGCAAAACATAAAAATAATAAGCAATGTACATAGATTATACTATGAAATGAAAATTTTGTTTGAAACAGAATCTAAAAATTCACAAATTTGAGATTAAGAATAGTAAAGATAGGCGTTTTCATTGGAAAATCAGATGAAAATTATCGAAAAAAATTAAATATTTCAATCAAAAATTAGATTTGCTATTTTTTTCTGTTATATTTATAAAATTATTTAATTGAAAGTGTATGTATATTTGAAATATAAAATTCAATAGTTTAGTTTAAAGAAAACGAAATAAATTTTCATATCAGTCGCAAGAAAATTATCTTCAATAAACTTGTATTTTAAGCCAATATTGATATGTAAAAAGAGATTTATTGATCATTGACTGGCAATAAAAATAATTATAGAAACCTAAACTTTTTGATTGTAAGATAATTTACCTATAAGATTTGCCGTTGAAGTTAGCGAAAAAAAAAAAAAAAAAAAAATAATGTGATAAAAAGCGTTTCTTTTAATTTGATTTATTTTTCACTATTTCGGTCTTTGTCTCTTACATCTGCCAGTAAACACACATTGCAAGAATTTTCATAAAGTAATTCAGCGAGAAAATATTCCAGGCAAAGAAGCGAACTAAAAGAGAGAGTAAGGCAAGCGAGAATGTGTCAAAAGCACATGGTTCAAAAGACGATCAGTTCAAGTGCGCCCAAAGAAATAAAACACCAAGTATGGCGATTTAAAAATATTAGTTCGTTTTACATACATACATAGGAACAAATGGCTAAACAAAACTATTTGTCGAACAATTATAAAGCAGGATACAAAATAGCCGATAAAAAGAGAAGAGTATTTAACTCAAATTTGAATATATTGCAAAGCATGCTTATCATGTTTACGGTTAATGATTCTATATCAAAAACTTCTGTGATTTAACATTAATAATCGCAAAAAAAAAAGTTAAAAATGAATAGGTAAACAAATGAAAGCCAAAATACGCTTTAAGTAGCACGTGTTTGATGCTGACACTCACACTCATCAAAAAGTAATTAATATATGTATGATAAAGAAATTTAATATTAGCATTTATATATTTTTAAAAAAAGCAAATGATTTAAATATAATTTTCTGATTGAAAAGTTATTTAAAATTTTAAGAGAAACTTGTAAATCTTAAAGAAAATTTTTAGCCTTTATTCAAATTACATTTAATCATCACTGATTATATAATCAGTACAATAATTGTTGTATAAAATGAAAACAAGAAAAAAAAACACAAAAATTAAAACATTAATGCATATAATTAAATGAAGTCAAGAAGATGTGTGTACTAGAATTGATATGTGTGAGGAGATTTACACATGATAATTGTCTCATTTATAATATGAACTCAAAATAATGAGAATAAAAAATGACTCCATAATAACCAAAATTATAAATGCGTCTTGATACATTCTAATAATAGTCACCAAACGAATTATATCCTCCCTTTATATATATAAATGAATATTCTATATCCTGGTAGTTTTTTTAGCCTACAAATTGTTGCGGCCTTAAAAATGTATATAATCATCGAAGCAATGGGGAGAAAGAGAAAAAATTCTGTATGTTTCAATATAGTACAATTTTTTTTTTAACTAAAATGTTTACAGTTTTATTTACATAGTAAATGTTACACTTGAAATGATGATGGTTATCGAATTAAATGAGCAAAAATGATCAACAATTTGCTTATAGATTTATATAGATGCTATTCAGGTTGATTTGTATAACACGTGATATGTTTAAAACTAAGAATTCTCATTCTTATTTTTTATTTCTTGTTTAAATACACTCAAATTCATCCTATTTTGTCCTTCTTCATCTTCCACGATTGACATCTTATCACTTTTTGGACTATCAGTTTGTATTTTGTCGTAATTCGATGCTTGACTAAATGTTTAATAAAGATTTATTATTAAATTTAATTTGACTTTTATGAATGAGAAAACAATAAATGATGCAAATATGATAATTAATGTTATTATTGAATTGTGAAAGTCAAAAAATTTTCGAATAAAAAAAACGAAAAAATAAAGACAAAACAAATTCTGCTATAATTTTAGAACAATAGAGCGAAAATTTGATTGCTAAA
>BLXL01010091.1:0-28065 GCA_023170135.1 Acarapis woodi
TCTTCTTGTAAGCTAATGATTGTTTGATCAGTCGAAAATGGGGACAATTGCTCATCTGATTTGACAGGTGATGAACAATTTAAGTTTTCTTTAGACAAGTAATGATGATTCGTTGATGAGCTAACAATGTTAGTTTCACTTAAATCAAAACTGGAATTATCACTATAAATTTCATTGAATAAAGATTTTTTCTCTGGATTTATGCTATACTCGTTATATGAATTTGTTTTGGATGTATCATTTTTCGATGACACGGAACATGTTTTTGGAGATAAACTTATCGATGTATTACTATTTAATTCATTTTTTGTTAAATTTTTGCATTCCGATGTTATGCTTTCCGTTCTGATAAGAATTTTATCAATATCAAGAAACTGATTCAGTCTAATGCAATTTAATGAATAAATTATTGAGTCGGAATTTTCAGATGTTTTCATAGATGGTATCGATGATTTTGCAACTTGAGATGATTTAAAAATTTGTGATTTAAGTGATGCCATTTGAGTAGATGATTTTGTTGTACTTTTCGTTGAATTTTTTAGATCAAAGAATAAAGTTTTTTTCACATTATTCGATTCGGTAGAATCACTATTGAGTTTTCTTTTCTTATCTTTTTTGTTCATTTTGGATACAGTTTAAGTTCAAATTTACGTTATTTGAAATTTAAGTAGCCAAGAAACAATAAGCTAGGAGTATAATTTTTAGTCAAATTATTAGCTTTGATAGTAAAAATCATTTCACAAAACTTTCGTTATTTGTTTTGCCACTTTATTTTTTAAAAATAAAAAAAAAATTATTTATAGGTCAAGAATTATAAAAAAAAATTAATGAATTTTTTTGATTTCATTTTATAAAACAAATAAAGATAAATCAACGTATTTTATTAAAATTATTTAATTACTAAACGGAAATTATCAATAATAACTACTTTTTGAATTTTTTTCTGGTAAATCTTATAGAAAATTTTTAATTGATTTAAGAAGTATCAGAAAAAAAATAGTTGAAAATGGGCTATAAACCAACACTCGATGCAAATGATCTATAAAGATGTGACAAAATAAGTGCATAAAGTTCAGAGATGTAATGATCCGAGTTTGTAAAAAAATCTACGATCAGACTCGGAAGGATTTTTGTAGTTATTGTACGCGCATGAGCAATGGTATTCAAGTATGAAATAAAATTGTTTTTAAAAATAAACTTGTCATGTTGAGTTAGATGTTGGGTAGCTTTTGTGAGATTTTATTGTTATAAATTAGACGAGCACAGGTGAAATTATAATTTTTAATATTTGCTAAATTTTAATCAAATATTTGTATAGAAAAATTCGAATCTCTAAAAAAATAAAGTCAGGATGAGCAACATCAATACCTTAAAAAATTTAAAAGACAAAAAAAAAGATGAAAAGTCAAATAACAATCAACAAGCATTTTATGCTGGAGGTAGCGATCACTCTGGTCAAGAAATCTTAGGTCCACCTAAAACATCAGAAGATATGATAAAAGATATTTTCAAATCTGCTCGTGATGCTGCTGCCCAACAATTAGAGAATGAAGATGATGATTATCCATCGTTTCCAATATCTTCATTTCCAGGTACATATTGAATTATGTTTGAATTACTATTCGCTCATTATTTTCAAATTAAAAGGTCAAGGATTCCGATTGGATTCTCAACCCGGTCAATCTTCTTGCGCTAAAACTGAGACTGAAAAAAATGTCAAACCAGTGTCCCGTAGATTAAAATTGTGGAAAAATGGATTCTCAATTGATGACGGTGAGCTTAGAAGCTATGATACCCCTGAAAACTCTGAATTTTTAGCTAGTGTAAAACGTGGTGAAGTGCCACGTGAATTGATGAATGAGGCGAGAGATAATAATAGATCATCTGGTATAAGCATTAATATATCTAATCATAGGTAAGTTACTAAACTGTAATTTTAATTGTTATTTTAATTTTTTGTCTATTTTTCAGTCATGAAGATTACATACAGCCTAAAAAAAATGTTAAAGCTTTCGCGGGTGAAGGACATCGTTTAGGTAATCCAACACCTGAATTTAGTTCTTTTGACCAGCATGACTCATCAAATAATGAGAAAAAAAATCTGAATTATGCTATTGAATGTTTGAATATCGACAAAGAGAAGCCTACAACTAAAATACAAGTTCGTTTAGCTGATGGCACTAAGTAATCATTTTTTTTTAATTATAAATTATAATTGTCTATATTAAAAACTTTTTCTCTTTCCGTAGACTTGTTGTTGTAATGAACTTAACTCATACAATCAATGATTTAAGAATGTTCATAGTAAATTCTAGGCCGAATTATGCAGTCACACCATTTAGTTTATCCACCTCATTTCCGCCCAAAGAACTTATTGACGAAAAGCTAACAATCGAAGATGCAAAATTGCAAGGTGCGGTTGTTATTCAAAAATTTAAATAATTTTCTAAAGTTTTTTATAAAATAAAAGCTTGTAGGTATCGTAATTTATCTGAAAATTTCGAGTTACGCATTGTTATTTTCAATCTAAATTATAGTGATATGTTTTGTATCTTAAATTTTCGTGAAATTGATTTTATTTTATTGATTATATTTTCTTGTCTTTGTTAAATGATTGGTAAAGTAGAATTTTTTTATCAATTTCCATCAAATGAACTATCTAATCTGATAAAATAAGTTTTAAGTTGATTCATCAAATTTTTGACTTATTTAATTTCCATTTCTTGGTTTAATTTGATTATTTTATTTTAAAATATATCTGAATCTAGAGAAACTATATACCTCTTCATTATAATTTTTAGACACTAAATAAAAAATTTATTTAATTAAATTGAAGTGTTATTCTTTTAAATCAAGGAATTAACACAAGCACACATGTATTTGAATATAGGAAAATTTTTTTGATGGCAAAATGATACCATTTATCAAAAATATGTATAACGAACAAATAAAGATTTGTAAGCAGGCGCCTCCGAATAATTTCATTTTAAAATTTGGCGCTTCTTAGCCGGGAAATTATTTTTTGAATTTTTTATTAGATATAGTTTTAAATCGCTTTGAATTTAAAGAGTTTAACTTGATCATTAAGGTAAGTGTTTGATTTTTGAAGCTTCATTTCTTTTAGATTAGCTAGACCTAGAAAACAAAAAAAAAAAAAAGGTAAACATATAAATGATATTGAGAAATGATTACGTATTTAGGTAAAGAAAAAATCAATGTGCTTGATTTGAATGTAAACAAGTAATCAAAGAAAAAAAAGTGTTTTGAACCAAATTGAATGCTAAATGTTATTGAATGTTTTATTAGATCATTGGAATCCTATTCAATCATTTCAAGCAATAACATTATTCTCATCTAATTTCTCTTCAATATTCAATTAAATATTTTATTTTCTTTTTAGTTAAAATGTTCTTTGTTTTCTGATTTGCAAATTTTGAGCAAAGTTTAATTTTACATAATAATTGTCAATTTAAAATCTAAAATATGTTACAACGGCCAGAACGATACAAATTTAGCCGTTCTGATAAAGAAAAAGATGCATTCGATTGGTCTAAAAGTAAGTGCAAATTTATTATCGCTCTTTTGACTTTATATCTAATTATCTTTGATTTTTAAACTTCAACATTAAATATAATATTACGAATTAGAGCCCAAAATATTGATCCATGAGATACTTTGGTGTATTGTAAAATGTGAAGTTCAAAATAAAAAAAAATTATTAGAACTTTTAAATAATTTTATAAAATTCTGTTCCAAATTCAAAGATGTGGATATAAATGAACTTGGCTTTACTGATAACGAAGTTCTTCGATGTCTACGCACTTGTCTTCTTCACGAATCACCCGAAGTTAGAGCAGCTGGAATAAGATCAATTCGTCATTTCATCAAAACTGAACGTCACGTCAATTGTATTTATCGTCTAAAGCTAGATTTTCTCATATCTCGATCTATTGACATTTGTTTAGACAATAAAACCGAACGAATACAAGCCCTTCGACTCATCAGAAAATTATTGTCTGTTGATTCACAAAATTTTTCCATATCATTAGTCAGATGTTTAATTGCGATTTCAAAAGATGGTAATGAAAAGAACAAAGATAATGACAAAAATCTCATATTGAGAACATGTCTTGCTATTTTGAGCGAATTGATTATTCTTAATCCTGAATTAAGCTATCGATGTGATCTCCTCACTTCCCTGATGGATAGTATATGTAGGTGTAGCAATCCTTACAATATACTCGAATCTATTTTAGGTTCTTACATCTATTTGCTTAACAATCCTGAACTTAGAATTTATACTGATAATGGATGTGATTTGCAAAAATTTATCGGGTTTTTCACAGATCTGCCTTATGTGAGTTGGGTATGCAGTGAATCTGATAAATCAATGAATACTCAATTGTGTGCAATTAAAGAAATTGAATCGAGATTACAATTTATAAAAAATATACTTGTTTCCATATTCAGATCGTGGCCTGGCCTGATTTATGTCTGCCAAACAACAAAAACTGACATATTATTGAGAAGAAATCCTGCTACTTTACATCAAGATCAACATCATAGTATTCAAATCAGGAATGTACAAAATTTAAATGGTGTGCAAACATTAATTGAAATGATGTATTTACCATTTGAAGAAACTCGAAAACATTTAATGGAAATTATATTTGAACTTTTCTACTTACCGATTCCAGAATGGGTTGACGATTTCGAGACTGCATTCTTCACTGTTAATCATATTACCATGCAAGATAACTGGCAACTGTACAATGGTTTTGTCGCTGCTGAAGCTAAAAGTCTACTTCCGCATATATCAAATCATCGTCTTAATTTTACAGATAATTATATTTCACTTTTACTATATTCACTCATTTCAAATGGATTGCTTGAAAGTCTTGTTTCAATTATCATTTCACCAAGCAATATGTCGAATTCAGTACGTGCCACTATTTTAGTTGGAGAATTACTTCATTTAACAAATCAATATTTGCCGCCTGAAATGAGTCAAGTTTGTCAGAGTTTACCACAATTAATGAACGCTTGCATATCAGAAAAATCGACAATCAAACAAAAAATGATGGCAAACACAGCAATATCGTGTCTAAATAAAATGCATTCACTTAAAAAGCCTATAATACCTAGCTCGTTATTTTTAGATCTTCTTCTTCAATTTTCAAATCCATCGTTTCGTTCATCAGTCTACGATCTGCAACTAGAAAAATGGAAAGTTAAAGATATTTATTACAAATTGAAAGAGAATGAAGAAAATTCAATTATCAATACAATACAAGAGAGTCATGTATTGTTTGAAAATTATAGTGTTTGGGATTGGTCATTAATCGGTTTTCTTTTGAAAGTGTCTTGTGATTATATGAAAAAAGATGAAGAGAATTTACACAAACTTTTTCTTCGTAGGCTGATTAATTTCTTTAAACCAACATCGAAACAGTTTTCATCCATCGAACATAACGATATAAATGCCAAAGAGGTTTCATTGGTTGGTCTCTATTTAATTGATTTTCTGATGGAATGTGAAGAAAGTAAATCAGCGGAACTTATTGAAGATTTGATGACCGATCTAAATCTTTGCCTTTCACAAATTGCTATTGAAACCGCACCAGCTGCAAATTGCATTCTCGGTCCTGGTCGAATGCTTAGCACACTAAGTAGTTCATATTTCCTCTATTTAGGAAAATTAAGTCACACAAGTAGAGGTCAAAAATTGTTGGAGCGGTCCGGTATTTATCAATACATCGCCAATCTAATCATTTCTCCGACGAATGACATTTATATTAAATTGATCATTTCAAGTTTAGATTACAATCAAAAGAATTTTTCAAGAAAACTTTTAAGTCAAGCACTTATTTGCAAATTAGATTCAGCACGACTTTATGCCACTAATTTTCTTCGAGTTCTATTACGTACTGAAATGAAAGATTTTCATAAATGGGTTGTGAAATTGTTAGTTCAACAATTAAATGATGAAAATAAATTAGTTTGTACGAGTGCACTAGATATTTTAGATGAAGCATGTGATGTAAAAGAAAATTTACTCGAACTTATTTCATTACGTCCTAATCTTTTAAATTTAAAGGACAAAGGCATTTTATTATTTTCAAGATTTGCTAGTTGTAAGGAAGGTTTTTCTTATCTTCATGATAAAAATCTACTCTATAATGAACTCGAACGATGGCGTAATAAATTTTATATGAAATATGTAAATATTGTTGAAGAGATACTGAATGAAACATTTACATATCATCAGAAAAGTGAAGATGGATCATATGGAAGACGAATGGATAAAAGGCATTTCATTGTTAAAAAAAATTCCTATCTACCGCCGCATCTCTACGGTCAATTGAGTATTTGCGAAGAAGGATGTAAATTACTCGCTAAGGAAGCGATTCTGCCCGATTTAATCAACAAAATTAAAAAAATAGTTTTGTTTGATACGAAAAATTCTTTTGATATGAAAATGCATTGTTCAGAATTAATTGACTATAAAGAGCTTACAATTCTTCAACTAAAAGGAGCACTTTGGGCATGTTCACATATAGCATCAACTGAATCCGGTCTTGAACTTGTTAGAGAAACAGACTTCATACAAATTGTTGTTGAATTAGCTAGCAATTGTCAACTTTTATCGATTCGTGCCACATCATTTTATTGTCTTGGTTTAATATCGACCACTGAAATTGGCTCAGAATATTTGGGTGATTATAATTGGATTTCATTAAGACATAATCGTTTAGAGAAATGGCCAATCTACAAAGAGATGATCGAAAAAAACGAAGCATTTTTCTATCCATTCAAACAAATGACGAATAGAGAGTATGCATCATCTTTTTCCTCAGTTAGCACAAAAAACGATACACATAATCTAAATGTAAATTCAGTTACTTTTGATTCTGGTCTGAAAATTGACTCATCAAATTCTAAAAGATCGGAAGATGAGCAACTTTCAAAAAGTCTTCCGCATATCGAAAATGCAAAACAAAAATCATTCATCAAGCCCGAACAATTAAACGAAAATTTCACACAAAACGATAATTCATTACTTACAGCTGATAAATTACAAATTTCTTCTAGTCAAGTCAGACCTAGGTCATCTTCAGATTGTCAACAAAAGATTAGTTTCAATTTATATGATCGAAAATCAGTCGTTAATAATCGACCAGAGGAATGTTCGAATTCAGTAGCATGCAACTTTATAATTTCTTGCGATTCGACAAACACAACTCAAAAATCGTCCAACGAAATAAACAGACAAACGAATTCAGCAGACCAAAATGAGCATCACCGTTTGGAAAGTAATCATCAACTACATTATCTGGGTAGTTGTGATCATGATTCTTTAGATCAGCTTACTGCGCCAGTAATTCTAGGCGATGTTGAATGTGGACATTCAAAATTAAATTTGAATTATGAAATGAAAAACTTACATTTGCCATATAGAATCGATGAGGAGAATTCTACGTTCGATACAATCAAAGACACTGTAAAAGCACTTCATCATTGCAAACAATTGCAATACAGCAATTCAACTCGCAAATCACATCCCACACATTACGCTCCAAAGCGTAAAACATCTGAACCAACAAGGTCAATTGATTTCAAAACATTACACAATAAAATGATTAGACACAGTAGTTCTACGAATATTTCACATTTGAAACAAAAGAGTTTAGATATTAACAATGAGGATGAATTCTCACTAAAGCACAATTATTCTAATGTATATCATTCAACATCATATCCAGAATCTATGAAATTGTCAAATAGTTTCGAATATTCTTTACCGGCAGCTCATCAAACATTTCAAAAATTAAGTCAAATATCGAATTCCCATTCATTTGAACGTAACTATTCGCTTTTTGTAAATTCCTATTTAGCAGATCACGACAATATACTAGAAGATTGTGACCATTTGTTACAAGATGATTTATTCGAGATTTCTATGCCTAGTACATTAGATACAATAGGATATGCTGCTCTTAAATCACTTCAACATAAAAAGGAGCGCACAAATCAGTTTCTTATGTTCAACAATTTTTTTTCTGGTCTAAAGGAAGGCCTGTTGCTTGAAAAGGAACATGAAACAATTCAGGAAAATAATACATTCTGTGAATGGAATGGCGAAAATGAATTGATTGAAAAATTCAACAACAATTATAAATTTAATTTAGCTATTGGTAGAAATTATGACTTTAGAATCAAATCAGACAATTATATGAGTATATGTCTTCCGAACAATCTGGATTTAATTTTTGATTTGGAGGTGAGTTATTTATATATTATATTATATATTGATTATAACTGTTTGCTAATATTTTTATTATCTTCAGTCAAACAAAAGATCATTTCGTAACCAACAAAGATTAGCAAATCTTCAGCGTAAAATTTTCGATGAAAAATACTCGGTCGTGCTCAAAGCTGACGTAGATGTACATTTAGGATTTAAATTGCATAGTAAATATTTATGTTTACTTGGTGATAATCATAAAATTTGTGTTGTTCAAAATTTAAACTCGGATAAGCCTAAGAAAGATCGAAGAGCTATATCGATTACAGAATGTAAGTGATATGAATAAAAAAAAATCAATTTTGAATTTAAATAATTGATTAGATACATCAATTAGCTAATCTTGATGAAGAGGATCGAATTGAGATTAAGCGAGAGATTATTAATTTAGTATGTCGGTCAAGTTCGTCTATTTTCAACCAGAAAACGGAAATGAATTTGTTAAGGTAAGTAAGATAATTATTTTCAAGACTAAGAATTCAAAATTATGATACAGATAATTAATTCTAATTTTATATGTTTTTTTATTCGCGTCCAGTTTGAAACAAAAGTTCCCAAACATTTTCCAAGATGTATGCCTGTATTCTGAAATATGTCTGCATATATCGAACTACAGTTTCACTTTGCATACCAGACGCTTCCTTCAGGAATTGTTTTTAGATGTTAATTTCGAGCAGGTAAGTTTATTCATTCTCTACCTTATAAAATCTTACTAATTTTTTAAATTATTCTTTCAGTTATATATAGATGCTAAAAATATATTTACAGATAAAACACCGATAAATTTCAAAACAAATTCCTAGTAGGTAGGTCTCAAAAGTTGTTAGCTTATTTAATTTTTTTTCTATTATAGCAATTAGCCTCTAATTATTTATTTTTAAAATACTTTTGCTTTATTTAATAGGTCCTTTCCTTCGTTTTTAAAAAACAATAAATTTAAATGTGCATGATTACCTTAAATAATTCTTGTTGTTTATTGCATTTTGTATAAAAATCATTCTCTAATCATAGTCTATTCATTAAAAGGTGTACATTCATTTAGAATAATAATCTTTTCTATTTAAGAAATGAAAAGGATAAAATTTATCAACGGTTAAAAATATAGCGTGTTTCAAGAATTTTTTTTTTAGTGAATTATGTTTATAAATAGTCTTTTCATACAGATGAACATTAGGCATTTATTTTTAGAGTAATTATTCTTTTTTATTGATTTTGTTGTAATTTATAGTCTTATTCATCTGCCACATGTTTATATGATATTTTTAATTTATAATTTTCATTCAAGAAATTAAAATTTATTTTATCTAAAAAATTTATTTTATTTGGATATAAAATCTATTTTTTGTTGACTTACTGTAGCATTAAATTTTTTTGCTTGTGAAATTTAAATAAAAAATTTCATTTTAATTATTTTAATATGATAAGTTGGTCAAATTATTTAAGAAAAATAAAAAATTAAGTATTATAATAAAACTAAAAAATTTTGAAAACTTGAAAACAATTTATGACATTTAAAAACACTGATGATTTTTTTTTCTAAATTTTTCTTTAAATTGTATTAATTTTAAAAAGAAAAATTTTGAAACTTTCTTAATAATCTTTATTTATCCTTATGATAAACTTGAAAATTTTGACAAAATTTGACCCTTTTTTCAATAATATAAAAAATTCGATGGATATTTGTATTTCAAATTAATTGTATATTAAAATTCATTATATTTAATTGAATTTCAAGCGAGAATTTATTTCAATTATAATTATTAAGGTAGTTAGGCATTATTTTGATAGTCTTTTGAGATGTATGTTGTCAAAACGAAGCAAACAATTTCTAATCGAAAAATGCTAAAAAATTTAATCAACCTATTCGAAAATAGTGTGCTTTATCATAAAATCATAAAATCAGATTGAATTAAATAGAGGTTTTCAATAAGAATAGACCATAAATTGATTTCCCGCTGAAATTTGCGAAATTTTTTTTTTACATTACAATTTTTTCTTTTTCAAAAATAATATTCAAGAATTTCTATTTCAAGAGAAATCTTTTTAATTCTTTATCATAAAAAAATTTACTAAGCCTTTCAAATTCAATTAATTTTTTAAGTACAAACGTATTTGTTTAAGACATCAGAAAGACTTTCATTTATAATTATTGTAAAGAATGTTTATGGATTAAATATAAATTTTTAGTGAAAAAGCAAAACTTTCTGATAATCCGGACTGCATATTATTGCGAAATCCCAACTATAAACCTAATCACTGGCAATTATTGGTAAGACAATGTGAACTCGAAAAATTTTTAATATCTTCAATGACTAATGCCGATGATAATCTTTTTTCAAATCTAAAAAAAATAATTTCAATCAAATTTCTAAACAAATAAAGATATGCTGATTATTGGATTTTTCATTTTAAAATTTTTGGCTTCCTAATTTTAGAAAAGGTGTATTTAAGTTACAGTAAATATTTAATTTTTGTTCAAAAAGAGTTTATTATTTTATTAAATGTTCTTGTATACGAGATTCTGATTTTTCTGATCGCTTGACTTAGTTATAAAATATAACGTTGAATACCACAAAATGAGTCAAGTCATCTCTCAGTTAAATCGATGAAACGCTAAGTGCATAATTTAAAAACAGGTAATGCAAACTGTTATACGATGGATAAATACTGAAGGGGATTAAATGAAAAAAACATAAAGAAAATTTTAGCAAAAAATGAATACTCAAAATTAAAAAAAAAGTAAAATATTTAAAGATAGTCTTTTTATGCTTGTATTAGAATACACGAATATTAGACGACTTAAAATTAGAAATTTTAAAATGAAATACAAAAAGATATAAATTTTAAAATTATAATGATTAATTTTTCATCTTTTTAAATAAGAATGTTTCGCACTCATTTTAGTTGGGTTTTTAAGTGTAATCATCAATCGAATATCTTTTTAATTGAATCATGTGACTCACGCATAAGTCATTTTAATAAGTACGTTCTAAGCGATTACAATATAACAATTTGATCTGCCTTTCTCAAATAACACAATTCTATTGTATCGATCAAGTTTTCGGTAATTTCTTAAATTAAGTTACAATTGAATAGAAAAAAAATTTTTATTAGAGATGATAAAAATATTTTTACAAAAATTTTTAAAGAAAATAAGTCTGAAATCATATATGCTTCGTGTTTGTCGTTTAGTAAAAAATTTTTTCTTATTTTCGAAATGTATCTTTTTTTTTAAAATCACTATTCAGCATATTATTATTTCTCTTTTTTTTTAATTATAATAGATTAATTTGAATTCTATTAAAAGTATAAACTAAAAAAGTCGGCCACGGATAAAAAAATTTGTTTCGAAAATATTCCTAGACATTTTTTTTGAAATTCTTTTTTTTATTGAATACTTATTAAATATCTCAAAAATTTAAATTTGCAAACAAAATATAATATTCAACTTAAAATTCCTATGTTTCTTAATAAGCAAATAAAATCATCAGTCAACTTTTGTATTTATTATTTTAAAAAAATAAGTTTGTCTTTCATATTCTGTCATAATTCCATTGGCCTTTATATTTTGACTTACAAATATGGCAATTTTAAAAAAATTCGAAAAGTATACAAAAATATTTGTTTTTTCGATTTAGCTTAAACCTAAATTTAAATTAAACATCTTATGATTTACTTCTCGAAAATTTTTTAAATTTCTTTTGTTTTAAATGTTTAAAAATTCAAGTTTTATTTTTATTCTCTTGAAAGTAATAAAATTTTTTTAACAATTTAAACTTTTATATCCTTGCTTTATCAAGAAACTATCTGCCGGAAATGCTTCAATGATTTTCTAATCGAGAAAAATTGAATCATTTTTTTAGCAGACTAGATATGCATCTTTTTTTAAATTTTTATTGTACTAGATCATAAAAAATCCTATTTTACAAATAAATATTAGCAATTTATTTATTTTTTTTCCATTTCTAATGAAGATTTATTAATAGACGGTAAATAGACGATAAATTATTCTACGCATCATAGATAATTTTTAAAATTCAGAGTAAAAAATATTTTCGTTATTTTGAATAATTAAATTGAAGAAAAAAAAAAATAAAAGAATCGATCAATAAACTATTTTTTTATTATTTGTGTTTCTCAATTTTTACTTTTTATGCTAACCGTTTCGATCGAAATTTCTAAGCTTATAATATCCAATTCAAAAATTCAATTATCAATCATGTTTTTTTAATTTGAAAATTTTTTTTATATTGAATGATTTATTATTCAAATGATTAAATTATTCATGAAAAATCGTATTGCAACTTAACTTTTAATTTATGAAATCTCTACAATCAAAGATCAATTTCATTAGACCTCGACAATTTATTCTTTTGTTCTAATAAGAATATTATAGACATAAATGAATGAAGTTTTAATGTTAAATGTTTCATTTAATTAGGTTATTGCTTTTATATTTACATTATAAGAATAGAATATATTAAATTATCAACTAACTTTTTTCTACGAGAATTATACTGTTCATTTTTTTTATAAATTTTATCGCACTAAAAATTAATTTTGATTCGAACTCTAAAAAAATTTCTTTGAATCTAAAATTTTTAAATTCAATGAATTAATGATATTTTTTAAATAATTTGCAAACTTTTGACTCGTAAAAGTTTCGATTTTCAACTGTCAATGATAAGTATTATAATTATTCACAAGTTTTAAAATATGATGCATTTGAATACGATCATAATTAGAATTAAGTCATAAAGCATCTCATTAAATATAATCTCCAAGTTTTTTCATTAAATTATAGAAATTTTATGTTTCATGAACAAAATGCTTTTGTTTTACCGTTTATCGAATGAATCACAAAAGTTTTAATTATTTGACCTTCATTTGATATTAAATTAATTGACTTTAAATTTTATTTTTACATCAACATCAGTATTAAGTGTTCCATAACAATAAAGATCAAGCACACTATGAAATAAAATTTTAAGTACTTTTTTTCAATGATAATTCAAAGATTTTTTTTATTCTATACAAAAACATCAATTTTGTTTATGTAAATGCTTGTTTGTGATTGAGAAGATGCTACCCTTAAGAGTATAATATTTCAGCACATAAAAGCGCTAGAGAACAAAAATTTGTTTTTAAATCATATAAATAATCAATCTGTTCAGATTTTCTTTTAATTGATTTATATTTACCTAATAGCTATTTCAATCTGGGATTATCTTTTTGTTTTGACAGACTAAATTTTAATCTTCAAAAATAAATTTAAAATTTTGTCGAGCAAAAAAATTCATCATAGTTGCATTTATTTTTTTAATTTTTTATACTAACATATGAATGAAAAATAAAATTTTTTTCATATAGATATGTACATGAAAAACTTTATATCTTATACAAATTTATTAGTCTTCAAAATAAATTATCAATTTGTTGATTGATAGTTGATATTAATCGAATGAACACTCATTCACATTTTTTCTCAAAATTTAAATTATTATGCGAAAACAAAAACTGCGAAAAAATTATTTGAAAAAGTTGTATTTAAAATTAAAAACATTTAATTTTAATTTATAGATCGTTTTGGTTTATTATATGTCTCAAAATTCATCCTAAAATTGATCACATTAATAGTATTAGTAGTCGCCTCAAGTTTTTAAATCTTATTGCAACCATATTTATTTTTTTAAAATTTCTTTAAGCAATCAAAACATTTTATTCCTTTGAAAATTCAATTTTGAAGAAACAAAAAATGTCCAAAAAACCAATGACATGAACTAAAAAATTTTAGCAATTAACTTATAACTTTCAAAAGTAATTTTAAACTATTTATATATATAAATTAAATTGACGACTAAGCCCTAAAAATTCTAAAGCAAAAGCTTTTAGCATGTTAAGGCTGCAATTTTTAAACTAAAATTTGTTTTTTGAAAGTTCTAAGTCGTACATTTCAGACAAAAAAATCTAGTATTAAAACACTGATCATTAAAAATGAGTTAGAAAATTGTGGTCAGAATTCACTGAATTCATCTCACTATTTTAATTTGACTGCCTACATTTGAAAAGTTTAAGTGAACAGATTTATGACGTTTCCTATGTAGTTAAGTAAATAGAACTACTAAACGCATCTAATATGATCGCCATAAGGTAGAATTTTTAGTGATATTCAAGCATGTGTTAAATCAACAGTTAAATTTATTCAATAATACAATGTTTTTAAAATCGCATACTATTTCTTATTAATCTATAGTTAAGTCTTTTGATCTACATTTTTAACAGTGAAATTTGTATTTTATTTCCTCTGCTCAACAATTTTAACAGACGGTAATCTAAAAAAATCACAGTTGAATTTAACTTTGAATCGAAACAAGCAAATTTCTAGTACTCAATATTTATAAAAACTATCACAATTTTTAAAATTTCTAAATTTTTTTTCAAATTTCAATTACTGTTTCAAACAAAATTTTTCTTAAGCTATCGATATCGTCTGTTATTTATTTTTATTTCAATTTATAGAAAAAAAAATTCGACCGGAAGTCAAGTCAGACTTTTAAAGAACTCTAAATTAATTGCGTCAACTAATTTAGTTATTCAATCAAATATAAATCAAATTTAACAAAATTCTTGTTTAATAATTTTATTTTGAAGTTAAAAAATTTTAATTCTTGTCTAACTTACCTATATAAATCGTCCTATAATTCAAAATAAATTTGATTAATGAAATTTTAAACCAAATGGAACCGAGTTTTTAAATTATGTCAAAAGATTTTTCCTGTAAAATTTGACAACACAAATTCGATAAGTGGACTATAATCAAATTTTTTTATGAATTTAAAATTTTTTTGATAAAAAAAAATATATGCACAAAAAGTTTCATGAGCCTGTGTTGCATCAATATCTAAATAACTCTACACACGTGCTTAATCAGGCAATATTTTATTTGTTTATAAAGTTTTAAAAAAATTTATATAATTTGAATAAATGTATCATCAGTTTTAATTTTCAAATTTGAAGTGATCTTTTAATTGAAAAATTTAATATTAAATTAAAGATTGTGTGATTTGAAATATAAAATATCATTTACATTTCAAATATATTTGTAGCTAGAACGTTGGCTTAGTACTTGAAAAGCAACAATAATAAATATTGCAATATTAGATATCCCAAAAAATATATCTTGATCGATTAATTGGTTCTTTGAGAAAAATAATAGGAAAGATTTTTTTATCTTTAACCTTTGTTAACAAAATAATGGCAAGAAGTATGTTTGTGAAAACCGATAATAAATTGAAAAATAAAAGTGCACAACATTTATTAAAAATGAGTCAGCTATTTAAAATTGAAGAAACCAAACATCGACCATTTATTTTGCCAGATATTATTGATTCACAAGATAAAAAAAATTTAGATTCATTCGAGCAATTTAATCTGATGGATTTTCATAATAATAATCTAAAAATAATCAATAGTAAGATATCTGATTTTGATGAATCCATTGTTCAGATTCAAAAAGTTATGAATAATAAATCGATCGATCAACAGGTAGATGATATACAAGATAATTTGAATTACGTCAAAAAGAAAGTAAAACCTTCATTAGAATTGATAAAATCATTTGTATTTAGAAATGAATCATTTGGAAAAGGATCAACAAATAGAAGTTTCTTTAGTAGTTTGAGACATTTTATCCGAGAAAAACTTATCAAAAAGTCAATCTTTAATGCAATAAAAATTTTACTTTATCTGCTAATTATCAATCATTTGATTTCTTATATGTTTATTATCTATAAATTACGTAATGATAAATGGCATTTATTCTTTTCCATTCCGAACAATCATGTTACAATAACGAGAAATTTAGCCCTTTTCGATTGCATTATATTTAATTTTCTCATTCTATATTCCGTATTCAATGAACAATGGGGTCCACTTTTCGCAATGACAATTTTGCAAGTGTTCTTCAACATATTTCAATTTCTCACTCTGCTTATCGGAAATTTATCGTTCAATATTTTTATAGAATTTGGACTACTCATCTTTTTATTTATCAGCATTGATTCTTTGTTGACAATATTTATGCTTCTATTTCTAGCTATGTTACAAATCAAACAAAACAAAGAATATGTGAATCAAAGTGTTTAAACTTTGAAATCTTAAAAACAGAAAAAAAAATTTATTTTGGTTCAACAACAATTTAAAATAAGATTTACTAATGATTTAAAGAATTATTTATTGAAAAGCAAAGTATGCAATTTGAATTTCACTATGTAAAATATTGTTTTTTTTTTCTAAAAAAATTCTTACTTGAATCAAATTCGATATAAATGTATCATTTACATTTAATCATTAACTATAATTTGTAATTCTTATCAATTTAATTGACTTTTATCCCATCTAATTTTGATATGTTTGATGATTCGAATTATAAGTCCGAAAATTAAAATGTTTAATTTCATTCGGTATTTATAAAACATTATCAATTCATACGCACACACACACCTCAGATTTAGACCCTTAATTTTTTTCGCAAAAATACACGAATATAAAATATTCGTGCAAACAATTCAAAGGAAATTTATTTTCATGTAATCACTTTTTTCAAACAAAATTAAAATTTAAAAGTTTGTCATTCAAATCTGTAAATTTTTTCTCTCTCCGTTACCTTTCAATTGAGTCATCACTTTCGTCTTTTCATAATTAAAATTTTTTGCAATCGAAAAATTTAACTATTTCAATATTGAAAGGTAAGTTACCAAGATAATTAATGTAATTAAACAAAATTTGTTTTTAAGTATTTCCATACTAAGTAGCTTTAGCGAATTTTTAAAAATGTTATAAAATTTAGGGCAAAAATAGTCTGTATTTTATTTTTTTAATTCGATTCAACAAACTTTATTTACCTCATTTTTAAATATGCATTTAAGAAAATTGAGCATTACTTGTTTGATAATCTTAGCGTATTTGAATAAGTTAATCTCTTACATAATTCTTTTATTATCTAAATAATTATTAATTTTTTTTTTTTGTTTTTTCTTCACTTTAATTTCTCAAAACCTATTCGCTAATAAATTTAAAACCACTATTTGTTTTTACACTATTCTAATTCGACTTATTAAAAATAATTTTGACTTTTTTTTAAGTATTTGCAATTATAATAATTTTTCTGTTTTTTTGAACTTGATTTCTTTGAATTAAATTTTTTCAAAATAAAATTTATTTTTACATTCATTCATGTCTATTTCAAATCGCCAAATTCCTGATAATTCATTGATAATTGTTCGTCTAAAAAATTGATGAAAAAAAATTTCATATACCGTTTGACTTAATATTGAAATTAATAAAAGTGTTGGTCAAAAACTTTTGGTAAAAGTTTTTATAAATAACTTAATTTTTCCACTTTATATTTCTTGAATGAATTTCTAATTCATTCTCGATTACATTTTCGAACTTATTAATTTATAAATATTTATATGCCAATTATTTCTATTTTTGTTTGCTTGATTATTCGAAAATTATTTTCCTAAAAAAATCGTGAAATGTTTTATTTATATCAAGAATAAAATGTTTTTAATATGTTGATTTAATAATTATAATTTTCAAGAAAATATTTCATTTGATAAATAATCAGTTTGTGAAAACGGCAAATATTTAAAAATTATCTAAATTAAAGTTCAAGAGAAGAACAGAAATTTTAATTTTGATATTAATTTAAAAAAACTTCACTCACTAGTCGAATAATCTGTTTATCGCGAAATATAAAAAGAAGTTCAATATTTACGGCTATTAATTTCCATTAATCTTATACTTTCAAAAAATGAAAATATTGAATGTAAAATTTACAAATAAAAGTGTGATGTTTTTCTTTAAAATTATTTAGTTCGAATTTATTAATAAATATTTAGTAGATTTTTTTTGGAACTTTAGCGAAATTCAATTAGAAAGAGAGATTGTTTACAATTTTTTTTGATTTTTAGTTTTTATCTAAATTTCACTTGACATATATCAGTGAGTAATTTTTCAAATCATTTGACCTATTTTTAATTAAATAAAATTTTCTCTCATTCAGATTGTAAAAAAAAAAATTTTATCGTTCAATAAACACTTTTCAATGAAAAAACTTATCTAAATTTAATAACTGATCGGAAATCTTATGAATTTAATTATTCGAATTTTTTTTTTATTCTTTGGCCTTGTATGATAAACCTGAATTAGAAATTATTTTCAAAATATATATATTTTTGCCTGAAAAAAATAAAAACGGACAATAAAAATAAAGAAAAAAAAATGAAATTGCACAACATTGATTAGTCAATTTTTTTTTTCAGACGACAGGCGATTAAATTAATAAATTTTATTTAAAATAGAATTAAATTTTTACATAAATCTTCAAATATGTAATTATGAATAAGATTAATTTTAGCTCTTCAAAATATATTTTATTGTAAATTGTTAATAATTATTAATTATTTATTGTTTGCCCGATCATGCAATTAAATCACAATGACATAATTGGATCAAAAATTTTTTACTCCCGATTTGAATAAAAGTATTCGAAAGAATTAATGTCATAATTCACCTAAGAATCTAATCAAAATATTCAACTAACTAGGATCAAAAAAAATTTAGTAATCATTTTGTAGAATTATATAAAATTGGATTTTTTTTTTCATGTGTATTGAATGGCTATAATTACAAATAAGATTATCTAAAATAACACTAAAAATGTAAAAGAAAATCTAAACTTAGAAAACAAGATTTTGAAACATTAATGGATTCAAAATTTTTATCTTTTTTTAGTTTCTTTTTTATCGATCAAGTTCTTTTTAAAAGTCTCATTTTACAGTATAGACACTTTAAAATGTTCGAATGGTCCTTGAGGATATACATTGTTTTTCTGCTTCGATTTTTTTGAAAACAATAGCGATTAATTAAAGCGTGTAAATTTAAAAAATAAAATTAATATGATCTATATAAATCACTTATTAAATATTAAAAATTTAGGCCTTACCTGAAAATTTAAGTTATGAAGATTTAATTTTATTTTCGAAGTCACATTTTATTGCTGAAACCAAGCCCACACTCGTCTTTTTTTCAAAAATGTGGCGAAAAAACATGCCCTTTTATTTAAAGTTTTTTTTATATAGAGTGAATCAAACACCTGAGGGACCGTTCAAATACTTCAGATTTTTATTTTAAAAAATATAGACATGATTTTGAAATCACAATAGAAAAAAATTGCTTTGCGCTCTATCTGTTGTTTTCAAGATGCTTGTTGTTGTTTCAGTTTTTTTCGTGCAGTTCTGTTTACAGCAGCAACGTATAAAAATCTCACAAACCTGAAGCGAGTTAAGGAATTTTTTTTTTCATTCAAAAATTTACGATTATATTAGATGAATTGTACCTTTCAACGCTCTTGTGTAAATTTATCAATTTGAATTATACTTGTTAAAAGTGGTCTCTCGACTAATCGAACAGACACATTCAAAGAAAGTGATTGTGTATTTAGAGGGCATACGTTTATATCTTTTTTTTTTTAAATTTTATTTCTTGACAACATTCGTACATTTTAAAAAGCATTAATACATTTTTTTTTGTCATAAAATTTATAAATTTTATAAGATTAAAGTGTTTTTAAATACTTTAGATTAATTGAAGTGTTTGCTTTATCTCTGTGTCAATGTTTTTATAATTTTATCATTAGATTTCATCAGTTTTACTTTTTTAATATTTTTAATTTTGTGAATTTTGTTTACCTAATTTAGTCTTTTTAAATTTTCAAATTTTGATAAACTTCTCACCTTATGAATCATCTTATAATACGCATTTCATTTTTGATTTATAAATGAATTTTATTATTTTGTTGAAAATTTTGTTCCTAATAATATATGATATAATAATAATACAATAATAATATAATTGAATTTCATTTCTATTTTCTCATTCAAATTTTTGAAAAACGTAAACATCTAATTTTTCTCAATAATATAAACAAAATATTAATACGATTCTGTTGAATTTTTTTTTAAATAGCCAAAAAACAAGATGAGGTAATTTTTAATTTTCTTACATTTATACTTTTTCAATAATTTACGAACGTATTTCTAACAATTTAGATTTTTTGACTCATTAAGTATATGCTAACTTCTCTGTAGTGCCAAAAAGTATTGGTTGGTGATTCACGTCATTTGAAAATTAAAATTTACCTTTTGTTTCATCAATTTCGAATCTTCCTTGTCGAACAAAAATATGACCACTAAATATACTCAAAACTTTACTTTAATTCTTGATATAAACGTAAAAAAAAATTTCCCTGAGTGATATTAATTAATTCATTAATTTTATTTTTTAGTAAATTTCGAATCAATAAAAATCAATTCATTTAGCTGAAAATTCGAAACATTTGTTCTTACCTCGATATTTGCATTATTGATTAATAATTTTTTCATTTATTTCACCTTAACTGATTATCGAAAATTTAAGTTTTGCGATTCAAATTATTTAACTCAGGTAATTTTACAATTTTGCAATTTCTTCTGAGTGCTTATTTAAACCTTGACATTTTAGAATAATTTAATAAGATGAAATTAATTTTGAAATTAAATATTTTTAATTTTGAAAACTTGCATTAGAATTTTCATTTCTTTTTTGATTTATTCAATTTTTTTTTACCAAATATGCTATTTACATATATCTTTATTTTTTAGTCATTAAAATTAATTTTTCGATCATTTATTAAACATCAAATTTAATTTAAATAATGAAAATTTTTGTCATACTTTAAGTTGAAATTTTGTCGTTCCATCAATTGAAATTTCGGTCTTCTTTGTTATAAGTTTTTGAAATTAAAATTTAATCATAATTTCCCATATATATGTCATCAAAAATTTATTTCATAATCAAAATTATTTAAATCACATAATATGTAAATCATTAATTTAATTCGCCACTGATAATAACAATCAAATAATCTTACTTTTCTCTTATCTTTTAATTTAATTATCTTTTGAAATTCAGCTACTAGCTGACGAAATTTATAGTTATTATCAAGTTGATTTATAAATTAAATTAATAAATAAGAGTTTAACTATTTTTTATTCATAAATGATCACAAAGCTGTGATAAAGCTTCTTAACTCGTAAGAAGTTAAATTATTTGGCATACTTTTTTTTTATAACCAACTGTTAGCATAACGAAAAAGATATTTTTTGTTTTAAAACATCTTTAAATGTTCTAACTTCAATTTCAAGCAATTATTAATATCCACAGATGCTTTATAACAAAATCATATATTAATGTTCTGAAACGCATTTTAGAGGCAGATTTTTAGATGAAAATTTTCTTACATTTTAAGTCTAAAATAATTGAAGGGCAATTCGAAAGTAAGACAGAGAATAGATAAAAAATAATTGACTAAATGCTCTCAAAATTTTTTTCTAAACAAATATTGCAAAGAGTTAGTCAAAGTTGATTTTCACAATCTCCACTATGTGGACAAAGAAAAGATTTATTTTAACTTTTTCTAAATTTGGATTGCATCCAAGAGAAAACATTTTGGTATTCTGGATCATTCGCATTTTTGAGTCTAGTTTAGGACTAGTTGTACAAGTTAATTTCGGAAAAAAATCTTCTGTATTTATTTAAAAAAAATTAAATATCACTATCTTTTGAAATTTATTTATAAATTTCATTTAATTAATGATTTATTTTTCGTCTTTATTATTTTCGAATCTTCAAAATATTTTTTAATTCTGAATGAAATTATTTTATTATTTTCAAGTTCAAAGCAATAATTAGATCATTAATTTTTTAAATTAAAATTAAGTAGTTTTTTTAAAAATATAGCTTTTGTTTTTTTTTTTCAAATTTTATCTTCAATCAACAATGCTAATTCGCAAATAAATTTTTTTTTAAAACGGCAATCATTGACTGGTCTCTTTTTTTAGGTAAATATTAGTAATTCGAACGGCATTTTTTCGCAATAAAAATACTTTTTGGCATACACACCGTGCTCAACTTCACAAAAGATCAAATTAGTTAATTATAAATTGCTATACCAATCCAAATACTTCTACCTCTATACTTCTTAAATTTTTGCTTTCTCTAAAAAGAAAACGATACTCGACAAAATCTTATCAAGCTTTTTCTCAAATGAACTATTTCATCATCAAAAATATAAGACAAAAAAATTTAAACTAATTATATTAAATTAATCCAAAGACAAATGGTTGAAAGTTAATCTTCTTTATAAACAGATTTTTAATCGATAAAACTCAATCTATTAATTTGAAAGAAAAACGAAGCTAATTTTTTACCAAATATATCTTCAAACATATCATCTTAATCGTAAAACAAGAATTTCAAAACAATTTATACTGGACAAACGTTATCTTTAAACTTTAAAATAAAATGAACATACGAAAAACTGCCGGAACGGCCGGCAAGCCGCCTTCATTCCAGAGTAAGTGTAATGATTTAAAAATTTTAAACTAAATTTCGCTCAACATGTTCAAACCTTTGCTTTTTAAGTGATAGAAATCTTTAATATTAGGAATAAATTAAACCAAAAATTAGTTTATTGAGAAAACATGTGTTTATCAAGACCTATTAAATACTTGTTTAATTTAATTGTTTACCGAATGAGATTGTTGATCTAATAATTGATTGCGTTTTGAAGTCGAATTTACTTCATTTTGAGCGTGTGTCGAGATTAATCAATTTATTTAAGCCTTTTTGCTTACTATAAGTTTATTTTCTGATATTGTTTAAAAATCATCAATCAAAATAAATGCTATTTGCTGGTCATTTAAATGCACTATTCAATACTTGATTAACTGCATTTAAATGATGCTCTCATTTTGTTTTTTTTATTATATTTTTTAACTAAAAAAAATTTTTTTTTTTCTTTTATTCTTATTAATTTTGATGTATTCATCTGGCCATATTTTTTTTTCAAAAATGATCTATATTATCATACATATTTTGATCTTAATAAATAAAATAAATAAAAAACAAGATACTGGAGCTGCAGATGAAGAAATGTTTCAACAAGCATTTGAGGGAGACATACCGACATTAAAATTAGCAAACGCTAAAGAGATTGAAAATGAATTTAATTCAATCAAAAAAACGCTTGAAAATACAAATTTAGACTGGGAAAAACGAGTTGATGCAATGCAACGAATCAGATCAATAATTAGGGAAAAAGGTGATACTGATGAAGTACTTATGAATTTGCGTACGTTTGATATTGTGTTATCAAGTTCAATTAAAGATTTGAGATCTAAAGTCGTGAGAGAATCTTGCATTACAATCAGCTATATATCACTTAAATTGAGATTAAAATGTGAACGAATCATCGAATTGCTTCTTCCTAATTTGATCAATCTGATACAGAATTCGGTTAAAATAATGTCTTCATCAGCACTTGTTGCCCTTCGATTTATAATACGAAATACTCATTCGCAACGCCTTATACCTTTGATCACTTGTCAACTTACGTCAAAATCACGTGAAATACGTAAAGCAATTACCGAATGCCTTTATTTAATGCTCACCGAATGGCCTATCAATACACTTAAAAAACATAATGCTTTGATATTAGAAGCACTTCGAAAAGGTCTTGTTGATGCAGATGCTGAAGCTCGAAGTTTTTCGCGCAAAGCATTTTGGGGATATTCAAATCATTTCAAACAGCAAGCCGATCATTTATTTCATAGTCTTGATGCGGTTCAACAAAAAATTTTATACAATGAACAATTTGGCACTAATATAGTTAATGGCCTTACAAGCTCACATAGCACAACATCGTTACCTGCTACAACATCTAGAAGTTCATCAAGCTCATCATTAGCTCGTCAAACAGCTTTAACTTCATCTCTTATAAATGGTCCTCACAAAACATTGCTCTCAAGTCAAGCAACTAATTATATTTTGAATAATAAATCAAGCATTCCTGTGATTAGTTTAGTTCAAGCAAACCCAAATATACCTCTTAATAAAAATTCCCCTGTACGAACGGCAAGTGCAGTCGATATTGGAACACGTGCAGCTAGTCTAAGGCAACGTAGTAATTTAAATGGAAAACGAAAAGAATTGAATGAATGTAAGTAGATAAATCATGATTTTAAAATAAATTTTGTCGTGAGAAAATGTTTANNGCTAAAAAGAAATGTTGGGTTTGATTCTTACAATATTGAAATAAGTTATTAATTAATTTAAAAAAATTTTTTTATAAAATCTGAATTAAATGTAAAATGAAAGTAAAATTAGTTTGAGAACAATAGATTTTGATTGAATCCATTAATTATAAATAATTTACATTAAAAGAAATTCTTATCTTCATTTTTTCAAATATTCAAAAACATTAAAATAAAACTTATTCATAGAAATTCCAAAAAAATTATGTGATCATTTAAATCGCACTCACTGTTTTATTATAAATGAAAATGGATAATTTAATCAATTATCTAACCATAATAACTAAGAATCCTAAATTTACAAAGTAATACAAATAATTATACCAATATGGTCATTATTTAATCTAGAAAACTATTTACAATAAAAATTATTGATTTACAAAGCTTTAAATAATTTTGGAAAATTGAAAAGATCGATTCTATTTTATTCCGTATCTTCATAAAAATTTGGAACAAAAAAATTAAAGATGTAAACCTTTTCTTTCAATTTTGAAATTAGTTCGTCATATTAGAATATAATTTTTCTCGAATAAGTTTTTAAGAAAAGTTATTGCAGAAATTTCAAGAAAAATAAGTCCCTGATATTGCCTTGAAGGGAGATAAACTTATGGAAATTTGAACGAAACTTGAATCTTTCATTATTCTATCATTATATAATATTAATATCTAATTTTTTTAATTTAATTTTAAATTTTTTTTTTTTGCGAATACTAATTCATTGCGCATTATATTATTGTTGAGATACTTCCTTATCATACATGAGTTAACTTTACTAAATATTAACATTTACCAATAGAAGATTCAATGCAGCTTAATTTGATTTAATACTCTTCATAGAAACTGAAATTGGTGAACTATTGCCTGAAGAGTTGGTTTTACTTTTTTCAACATAAAGTTTAAGTAATTTCATCTTATTCCTACTAAGACTTGTCAAATGACTATTTATTTCTTCACCTACACAGTTGTAGATGGCCACCATACTAGTTACAGCAGCTTTACGAATTTCTGTTTTAGAATCGTCGTAAGCCTATTGAAAAAAAAGAAACAAATAAGGAATTAGTTTGACAAATCAAAAATAAAGGTATCATAAAAAATGACCTGTATGAGTGGTGGCATTATTTCGCCTAATAACGGAATAACTGTTTTAGATGTCTGCTTCTCAATAACCTAATCAATTTATTTGAAAAAAATTAGATAAATTATTAAATTTGATTTCAAGTAAAAAATGAAATACTAATATATATGAACAAAAAAAATTCACCTTAGTTAGCATTTTTAAAGCTGCCAAATTGACAGGCATTTGTGAGGTAGAAATAACTGCTTTTAATATTCGAATCATTTGATCGCCAGGTAAAACAACAGCAGCAGTTGCAGCACATAATTCTGCAGTTCTTTGCACTTCTTTTTCACTATCTTTACTTGCTTCCAAAATTCGAAGCATTGTCAATTCGAAAAAATTATTGAAAAATTTTGTTTTCTTATATAACAATTCACACATAATTTTTAATGAGTAGGTACGAATAATCGGATTGTCATCTTGACTTATCTTATCAAATATCAAGCTCAAGGTGTCTTTAAAATGTTGATTCCAAACATTCTCATTAGCATTATTAATAAGTTCCACAAGTAAATTATAAGCTTGTTTTTGTACATCCTCTTTCATATTATTGCCAATGCTGAGTGCCTTATAGACACGCTTAAATTTTGAATCATTAGATTCGATTAAAAAATTTGACATTCCATTCAAATTTTCTGGTTTATAAACTATAGCTTTATTATTAGTTTCTATTGAATCTATTTCATTTTTTTCAAGCAATCCATTCGTATTAACACTATTCGAAACTGAATTATTAAGTACATTATCACCCATGCTTGAAATGTACTTTTGTATTTCGTCTGTAGTCTTCTTTAACGAGTTGTAAACTTGTTCTGGATTGTAATTCTCCGAATTTTCATATTCAATATTGTCAATTTTGAGCAATGAATTGCGAGTTAATGATGAAGATCGACGTGAAAGAGATTTACTACCACTATTTATACCATCTGTGATTGAGACGTCCGAAAAAAATTTTCTTTTCATTTGAGTAAGTTGACAAGCAGTGTCTTGATAAGTATTTGGAAGTTGTTTAAGTACATTTAAATATTCAACTGTATTTAAATTAAACAAATCTATAAGCACTTCCTGTGCATTTTTGCGGAGTTCTTGGCTTTTAGGATCAGTTGTCCAGGAAATAATTTTCATCAAAGAAATTTTAAGATCATTATTATTCGATAATACCCATTCGTTTGACATCATTTTATTGAGGAGATTATGAAAATAGTGTAAAACAATTATTTTTGTTTTTATTGTAGGAGTTTGAGTTTGATCATTCAGAAAGCGTATTATCGTATTAAATTGATCTTGATGTGTAAAATTTCGTTGAATAATGTCAAGTGTTCGATTGATTTTAGTTTGTATACTACCAAGTGTATCAGTTCCAAGTTTCAAAAAAAGTCTGGTCATTAAAATGAATAGCCATTCTCGCAGCTCATGTTTATAGCAAATTAAGTATTCGCCCAAAAATTCAAGAAAAAATGAGAAAGTCTGCACAAATTTAAAAAATTTTTAACTCGATTGAACATTATTATAAATTTAAGATAAAAAAAATTAAAATTCAAAAATCTCTTACTTTCGTATGAGGATCAACAAGCATCTTAGTAAAAATGTCAGTAATCTTTTTTAATTCTTCAGATGTGAAAGGACGTGATGATTTTCTTAAAAAGCACTGCAAACTAATCAGACCCTCTTTTCTATCGGACCAATGTGCACTCGATAGATTCCTAATTATTTCATTCGCATCCTAAAACAGAAAAATTTTTTCCCGAAATCAGATTAAAAAATAGATGAGTCAAGTATGATGATTTGAAAATCTTACCTCGAAATTTCTTCCATTTAATGTGAATGATATATCTGAGCAAATACTAGATGTTTCACTTTCATCCGAATGATCATCAGTTAGCAATCTTCTAGTTTGTCGTACGTAGTTATTATTACTGCTCACAAGACTATTAAATGAATCAGTAAAATCTTGATTTTTAAATATTTGATTGTCAATAGAATAGTAAAGACGTTCAGACGAACTTTGTTTAGCTATTTTAGAATTAGATAATTCTTTATTTATTCTTGAAAGGCTTGCCCTTCTCTCTAAATTACGAGTTGGACTTGAGTCTCGGCTCGATAATAACGGAATACCGGATCTTCTTCTATTACCATTTGAAAGATGATTATTACTATTTGCAAATAGGTCATTTTTAAGATTTGATTGTAAACTAGTTAAGTAGTTTAATTTTGAAGCTGGAGATGTAGATCTAGAGCTTGGTTGAGATTGAGAAATTCGTGTTTTACTTCTGCCGCTATGCACTGCAACATCATTTGCTAAATTTTTATCTATTTTAGCCGAAAAAAAAAATACTGTTTTCTAAACATTTTCTCACGACAAAATTTATTTTAAAATCATGATTTATCTACTTACATTCATTCAATTCTTTTCGTTTTCCATTTAAATTACTACGTTGCCTTAG
>BLXL01010092.1:0-26486 GCA_023170135.1 Acarapis woodi
TGTTAATTTCTAATCATTTGAGTATAGTTAATACAAAGCAAGAGTTAAATGAACAAGAATGTGCAGCTCTAAGTGCGACTTTAAAAAATTTTGAAGAGAATCTGGCGCAATCGAATAGTTTGCCCTTCAAACTACGTCATAAAACACGTACTTCAAATAATGATCAAACGAGTGACACGAATAGCGAAGATTTAGATAGTCCATCTTCAAACGGTAAATTTTTATTTAGAATTTATTTTTTTTAATTTAATGAATATGATGAAATAGTGTTTTTCTTTCGAGCTATAGTTTTTATTTAATATATTTTCAATATTTGAAAGTATATTTAACTAATTAAAATTAATTTTGTGTTGTTAAAACAGAGAAATCCGATTAGTCAACTAGTATTTCATCACCAAACTTTTAAAATCCTTCCTAACTCATCTTCTTTTCTAATTCATTTTTCATTTATATAAATATAATATATAAAAACACGGAATTATATTCGCATTTACGCTTTCAATAGAACAACAATCAAGAAAGACGGAAAACAATAGACGTCAATCATCATGTAAAAATCCCTGCGAACCAAGTGATGAGGATGAATTTATTGAAGTTGAAGAGCTGGAGTCTGATGAAGAGCATAAAAAACAAAGATTAAGGGGATGTAATAAAGAATCTTATCAAAATTTATTTTCATCAACAGACTCAGATTCAGAAAAATTTCAACAGGCAATTGATCCAAAAAAATTTTCTTCACAATCCACTTTAAATTTATTTTCCAATCTAACGTCAATACCTCTAGCAGGTCGATCAGCAATCACAGCATTCACACCTTACGCATTAAATTGTCATCTAAATAAAGCTCTTCAGTATGCCGAACAATAGGAATCTCTTTTAATTAGGTTAGACAAACAAAACAGGTATGTATTTTTCTATTCACATATATCACAAAATTTCTTATAACCACTTTATTTTTCAAACAGAAAACTAATGAAAAACATTTTGATTTTTAAATTACCTTCAATAGATAAACTTTGAATCAACCATCATTTACTATTACAAAAAACTGCCATGGTATACTGTATAATTCATAATAAAAACAGAAAGATTTTTATAAAATCATAATGAATATACAATAATCAGATACACTTTCTAAAACATCATTTCATTTTTAAAATTAATCATCCCATTAATACCTGCATACACTTCAACATTTGTATATTTTAAAAGAAATATCCTTCTCTACACTTTCATTTTCATAAAATCTCCATTTGACACCAATCACAAAACCAAGTCTGGTCCTTGGCTTAATGAAAAATATTTTCGAGAAATTATTGTTTGATACATTTTTTCATATCTAATTTGATACAAAATAATTTAAGACTTTTTAACAATCATCTATCTGAGAAGTCTTTCTCAACAAGTTTCAAGGTGACGAAATAGTCTTTTTTTACATTTTAAATGTAAATTAAACACACTTTTCAGTTTAAAAACAGACCTACTTTTTCAAAAAAAAAAAATATATATATATATGATCAATTAAGGCCTCTAAAACAGTGAATTTTGCTCACCATTCTATACATTAATTTTCCGCCCGCTTTTTTTAATTTATTTTAAAAATAATTTATTTTTTGACTGATGATAGGAAATTTTTAGAGGTCAAATCAAACTGCCTCTTGTCGATAGAGTTTATTGTATTAGATTGTTATTTAAGTTAGCTTTGTAATTTAGTTTAGAGAGAAAAAGTGTTACAATTTACCATGTATTCAAGTTATTTATTTCTTAATCAAGTCTTTTCAAGCTTAAACTGATATTTTTTCTTGTCGCATCCTATGAAGTTTTTTAAAGTGAATAAGATAAAAGTAAAAAAAAAAAAAACGAAAATCCGTTCATCTATTATGACGATTTTCTCTTAGAAGAAAATATGATAAGCTATATTTATTGTTACAAAAATAGTTTCATTTTAATTAATTTAGGGTTGAGTGTGAAATTTCTTGGAATTTATTTCCTGTCTTTTTTCTTGATTCTCGAGATTTTTTCAACATTCTAGTAATTTTTTTATTCTCATCCTCTTCTACATTTTTCATTATTTCGTCAAAAAAAATTCCTCTTATTAATTTTTTTAAGAATACGACTTTTCTAAACCCTTTTCTTCATTTTTTTAAATTTTGGTAGGTTGCTAAACTAATTTGAAATTAGAATGAAATTAATTGATGAAAATTATTAACAAATCAACATATTTTTTAGTCAAGTTTTAATTTTTTTTCCGCCAAAATATTTTGTACACGGAAATATTTAAAAAATTTCATTCTCTTGTTTTTTTTTTCTGTAAAAAAATGTTAAAAAACGAAAATTCTGATCATTAACTTAATTTCTGGTTTAAATTAGGTTGATAATTTTTAAATTAACGTCGCTTTTTTTCTTTGTAAATGCGTTTCTAAAAGTACTAATAAATAAATTTTGTTGATTGGCCACAAGAGACTGAAGGATCTAAAGATTCTCTAAGAAATATTTATGTAAATTTAGATTAATTATTATTTTTTTTTTTTATTATAATAAATCAAATGATGATTATTTATTTTGTTTTTCATTCAATAAATTTAAATTTATAAATATAACCGGATTAATTAAAAATAAATAAATAAATTCAGTTCTAATTTTTTACTGTTATAATTTAAAATTCTAAAAAAAATAAATGGATGAAAAATTATAATTTTTCAATTATGAAAACTGTAATGAAACTAGGTACATGTTTTTGGCTTTAATATATTTATCTTTTTGCACTAAGCACACATATAACGTAAGTTACTCTGAAAAGAAAAATTCGAAGTATACTTTTTTTTTTTATCTATAATTTAATTTGTCTATTTTATTAAATTTATCAAAAAAAAGCGAAAAATTTTGAATAACAATTATCATGCAATTATATTTTATATATTGTGAAAATTAATTGAAAATAAACAGAAATCAGTCAAACATCAAGTTTTTAAAATATTTATTAACGTTATCTTCTCAGCACATTAAGTGACTATTGAGCGAATCTCTATTGCTGAATTATTTATATTAAGAAAAAAAAAATTGCATAATTTTAAGTTAACACAATAAATGTGATTACTTTTTCAAGTATAATGTATATAATTTTGTTGTTTTCACATTTAAAAAAAAAAAATTGATTTTTGAAGCTTAAAAAAAATCATAATATTTTTTTTTTTAATTAATATCTTTCTTCAATTCTCAAATACTCATAAATATGGTCCATTGAATAATTTATTTGAATAATTTGGCATCAATATATAATGAAACGAGAAAAATCAGATGTATATTTCATCTCATGACTTTAAAAACCATTAATCTAAAATTCGAGCTTTAGTAATTTAAATTTGATTAGACTAATAAATAAATGTGCATTAGTTGTTAAGATTTCGATAATTATTCAAATTGAGAATTGATTTGCCTAAAAATTTCAACATATAAAAAAATCGAATGCGAGTCTAATAATTTTATTTCTATTTTGAATATTTATTAAAGTTTTAATATTTTAAATTTATTAGATTCAAATGTTTTTCAAAATTCAAAACCAATCAATTCCTGAATCTGTATTATGAAATATTTGAAGAAATTAGTTTTCATTTTGCAAGATACAACAAATTCTACGCGCCAAAATTTTTATTTTTCTATTTAATAATATTCATAAAAATATTACTAAAATAATTCTTTTATTTTTGGCTCATGTTTGAAAAATTTGCAGACTTCCGTAACTGAAAGACAACTGGTAGGTAATAAAAAAATTTCGAAAATTTCGAAAAATTGTAAACAATCTAAACGAAAAATTTTCAAAATATATTTCCAAAAATTAATAATTGAGTAAATGACGTTTTCAGATAGACAAATTTGTTGAATAAAAAGAAAGGTAATCAAATGAAAGATAATTCGGGTTTTTGAAAATCGAACGCTCTAGAATAAATTTATTTAAAACCAACAGGCATTTTATAAATTAATAATTGCATACATTGTTTATATTCTGATTATTAATGAACATACGTTTAATAAAATTTCAGCCTTATTATTTTTTTATTTATACAATCTGAAATAAAGACTATCATTTATTTTTCATATTTCATTTAAAACTTTAATTATTAATTTCGATATTCCTTGTTATAATTGAATTTATAGCAGGCATGTCTTTATTTGGATTCAATGCAAAAAAATTAATGAATCTATATACTTTGAATCAAGCATGAATAATGCAATGTAACAAAGTTTTTCTTCATAATTAATAAATAGAATTTTTTTCAGCACAGTAAAAATTTTATGCATTTTTGACTTTTTTCACAAATTAATTTCTGTGAATTGATTTTTGTTGAAATACAATATTACTTGACTGATAAATAATTAGTGATTGTATAATTATAGATATCTATAGATGATTTTCGGCATGTTTTTCATGACCAGATATTTTTAATATTAACCAAAACATTTCCGATTAAGAAGGGCCCAAACGATCATTAACATTATTTAAAAACGAGTTTATTTTTACATTAAACCAAAATGCTATTATTTTCAAATTTCTTAAAATTTTTTTGTCTATTCTATCATTGTAAAAAATAAATCTTATGGTAATATCTGTAAATTTGATCTCAAACTTGATTTTTTAAGTGTTATTTTTTTTTCAGATATTTTGCTACGATAGCGTAGAATCTATTTGAAAAATTGTTCAGAAAAATGAAATATATTTATGAAAAAAGATCATGCACATAATCATTCGAATTATTATTTGATGAATCATAAAATTACATTTATTTTTTTTAAAATTTCAGCAAATTCTGAAAATTTTTCTAATTTTTTTATCACAAGTCATTTGCAAATTTTTGGAAAATTGAGAATCAAATTGTTAGTAATTCAATTTAAAATATTGTAACGACCTTGCAATTTTGATTGGTTCGATAAACTTTATTTATGTTTTATTCAATTTTTTGTATTTTGTATTATTATAATTAATTCACATAGTCATTATTTAGATATATGTAGTAAAAATTTTACAATTTAATTTGAATTAGCCAACAATAATTTTTTTGATTTGCAATTCTCAAGACAAAATTCAATAAAATCAAATGCTTTAAAAAATTAAACAGATGATGAAGAGATAAATTATTTTATTGTATGATTATTCGAATAGCAAAAAAAAAAAAAAAAAATAATCTTTATGTTAAATTATTTGTTTAATAAATAAATTTTATTATCTAAAATCACTGTAATAAATTGGTGTTAATTTCAGACAAGGTATTTTGATAATTTAATTTCCTAAAAAAATAAATGTGATTTTATTAAGTAAAAAATATAGGCAAATAAAGTTAAAATTATCAAAATAGCTTGATGTTTTTTAAAATTTACAAATAAAAAGTAAAAATTCAATTAAGTCAAATAAATATTGCTTCGTTGTTATTTTTTTTAAATCTTAAAACGAGAGTTTTATTTGATGTCAAAATGTAGGGAAAAAAATTTTTTTTTAATTGGATTTTTAATTTATTCTTAATTCATGATAGAATATCTGAAATAAATAAGAGCATGAAACTACCAATTCGAAACGCTAATAATGCATTATTGATGAAAAAAAAAGCAAGGTTCAATTTTTTAGATCAAGCATTTAGTAAAAACATATTATTGAATGACTACAAGCTAATTGAATGATGCGATCAGTATAGTCTATAAAAGTACGAAAATAATGATTATTCCTGGGGACCAAGAAGAATTAGATAAACACCGTGCACATCATTGTCATTTGTTGATAAGCGAATAAATGGGCCAAGGCAAGTTGGCTTTTCTCTTTTATTTTTATATAAATTCAAGCACTGTTTTTAAAAATTTTTTCTTGATGCACTATATCATTGCATTGTGTAATGTATGTTTGATGAATACTTATACGATTTTGTTTTTTGAAGTACTATTTCAATTTTAAAACATTTACATACCTTTGGCATATCGCTAGTATGTAATATGAATATAATCACAAATAAAAGTAATAAGTATTTTTGGATTAATGAGATTATTATTTTTGTTTTTCTGCACATGTATGTCAAATATTATATTTTTAAAAAATACTTGATGACTAAAACGTATACAATTAAGATGCTAAGCAAATTAATGAAACAATTGAAAACTGAAAAATGATAATTTTTGATTTATCATTTTATAACAGTTAATACAAATATATCTATTTATATTATGCTTTGAATCCATTTTTTATTGAAAAAAATAGTTGAAAAAAAAAGTCAAAAAATGTAATAGTATCTTGCATAAGAAAAAAAATATTTGCTTTAAGGGATTCTTAAAAAATTGCATTAACTAGTTCTGAGAAATTTTAAGAAATTAATTAAAACTAAATAATAAAGATTTTCAATTAGAAGTTTATTTAGTCATTTAAGAATAATTAGTTTAAGGAACGATTTATTGAAAAAAAAATCTGATATTCTGTTATTATCTAATATCAATATCGAGTACGATTTAGAAGATTCAGATGAATGTAATTCTATACGAAACCGTACATAATACTAAATTTGCACAGATTCCATAAAAATTTACCTTGAATAAAAGATCTAATGATAATAAAACATTTATTATCGCATTGAATCGATTCAGTTTTTTTATAAATAAAAATGACGATTTTTTCATGTCTTTAAATATAACTAAGGAACACAACTTGATCTACTAACTGCATCAGTCGACAAACACCTAGAATTTGTAAATTTATTGCGTGCGCTTTGAGAATGCACATAAATACTAAATTTGATTTTTTTGATAATGTTAGAAATTTGAAATTTCAATCTTAAAGTTCCGAATAATATAATAATTACCAATAAAATTATTTACTTTAAATGAATGGCTATTTCAAAAAAATTTTCGACAAATTGACTTAAAATTTTAATCTAATAAAAAATATTTCAAATTAAAGAAAATATTATGCTGCTTAAAAAAATTTTTAGTATTCATAGAATGTGTATCCATCGAGGATTAATTTAACTTTTAAATAAATTTTTTAAATATGAGAAACGAATCTAATTAGTAAATTAGTAAATTATCATTTAAGCGAATTAATTCGTAACGTGCTTTGAAAAATTGTCGTTTTTAATTTCGAAAATACAAACTAAATTTATATTCATCAAAAAATTAACCTAGTAATGAAAATTAAATGAAAATGAGGTTAGTAGTGAATTAAAAGTTACACAATTAATCATTTATATGAAGTTGGGGTAAGTGTCTGCATGATAAAAGTCAAAATGAGAGCAGATTATGAATGCAATTGTATGTAATTATTAATGTGTCGAACTGTGTAATAATCAGGCATGGTATTGACTCACAAAATAGAGATTACAATGAATGCCACCTTAGTCTATGATTATCACAATTTTATTATTGAATAAAAATCTCATTATTTTGAGAATACATTAGATAAAGTTGCGAACGACTTATTATCTAACCAATTCAGGCTAATAGTTTAAGCTTGCACACAAAATACATCCCTTTTTTACTAAGTAAATAGAATCATTCACACAGTTTAATGTGCCTTTTCAAAGATTTTACTAGATAGCTTACTAAAATAGAACATGACTTAATTCTGAATATGACTTTTCATCAAATGTCTTCAGTACCAGGCTAAAGAACCTTTTCTTAACACATCGTTTCCTATCGGCGAGTTTGCTCCACTTAATTTACTCATACATTATCGGTTGTCAAAATGCAAATAATTCTAACCTTAATTTTTTTCTATTTTCTGCTTCAATCTAGGCACATGACCTAGACATGATTCAATTTAGCTTTCTCTATTTTCAATTTTATTCATTCATTTAGTTTGCTTTCATACTTGAATATTTTACCTCAAATGATATCTGCAGTAATGATGTGCATTATAAGCGATGGATAAATAAATATCGATTTTGTCAATTAACACAAAGAAACTTGAGATAAAATATATGTTAGACTTATGGATAAAAATGTTTTGGAAACAAATAATTCGAAATGAATTTTTTTAGAATCATAAAATACGGTGCACTATTGAATCAATAGTATGATAAAGGATTCTAAGTTTTCTAAAAAATAACTCATTTTTAACTAAATTCAAAAGTGTAAGAGCTTTGTTGTCTCTAAATTGGTTGATTATTTCTCACTTTATAGTTATATTTCCAATTATTCAATAAATTCAGAGAACGATTATCTTTTTAAGCTGTTCATCACAATCACCTACTTTTTGACGAGATAATCTCTCAAAATATATTACAAAGAAATTTTAGGCAAATAATCAAGCGATAAATAAATTTTTTATTTAAATAAAAAAGAATTTCAATATTTAATTATTCAAATTTATAAGACCATGGTCTTTTTTTAATGATTAAAAAAAGTGATTGATCGAAAATAGCAAATTTGGCCAAGTAATGGGCTCGTTAATAGAAAATTTCTATTTTAATAAATAGCTTAGAAATTTTATTTAAAATTACAGTCAAGATATGAATAATTTTAAATTTTTATAATTAACAATGAGAATGTTAAATGAAAAAAAAAGATCCCATTAAAAATCGCTTTTTATTATATGATTACAAAACATTAATTTAAAAGAAAATTTTAAATTGAATTAATTTTTTTTTCTAAATAATATTGTGAAATTCAAACAATTCATTTGAAGACTTTATTGATTGGATAGAAAAAAAAATAAAATTTGGTTTTGAACTAAATACTGTACGAATTACAAAACGATTTATTACAAATTGACTTATAAATGAATAAGTATTCAAAAATTGTAAAAAAATTATTTCAATATGTATAAAATTACTAAAATAGATGAAATATCTTTAAACTTTATCAAAAAAAAATTTACGCTTTTTAATTATTTTGATATTACACATCATTGATGGTAAAAAAATAATATTCAAAAAAATTTTTTAAATATTACTGGATTTTATATTTTTCAGATTTAGATAATCGATTTGAAATGTTTGCTTTAACATGTTTAATTGATAATCAATTATAGTTGGAAAAACATTTTGGTACCAATAAAACGAATGACCTCTGTGTTTTAAAAAAGATTTTTAGAAAATTTTCGAAAAGATTTTAACTAAAAAATTTTTAGAGCAAAAAAAATTACCTTAAATCATATGCTAAAGATTGTTGAACTAAACTTTTGCCTTCCCCGTTGATAGTAATTTTATATACCGATTGATAAAGAAATCCTTCTTCTTTCAATAAAATGCCCTGTTGAGTGAATTTTTCACGTTTCGACAATGAATTTTTGTTTTTTGATTTATTTTCTTTAGATGAATTTTTTTTATTATTTTGTGGTTGAAAAGGATCAGATGGTTCAAAATAAGACCAGCTGCGTTTTAACGTAAATGTCTTAACCGGTAAAAAAAGACTACATTGTTTTTTCATAGTAAATACATCATGCTGATCATCAACATTCTCACTATCTTCGATTTCCCATTCAATAACAGTCGGATCTATTAGGTTTCTGGTAATAAATATATTTAAAAAAATAAATTATGATAACTTTAATGAAATAAATAAAAGAACGTACCTTTCGTAAAGCAAACGTTCTAGAATATCCATTGGACAAGCATTAATAAGTACACTTGATTCGTATGTTTGTGGTAGCAAATTACCATCATTTAGAAAGTAGACTTTTTTATTGTTATTTTCGTAGCCGGCAATGAAATTTGTACTATTTGTTACATTTAGCTGAAATGGTATAGAACAATTCGAGAACATCTGTAGACTAGAACAATTCTCGATCAAATATTGAAGGCACTTTTGAGCATCCACTAGACATTCATTTTCATTTGCATAAATTGAATCAACAGATGACGATATACTCATTTTATGATCACCTGTTGCATTCGGTGAATTCGACAAGAGCCTATTTGCTACTCCACTAGTAATATTTTGCGAATCAATGTTTATAGATAGAGTTGTTGTTGAGCGGAGAGGTGAATTTTGATTTGATTTATTTAATTGCATGGTAGCCTTTCCATTACTTATCTTTACCATTTCACATAAACTTGGCGTTAAACAAATAGCCAAATTATGTGCAGTCATTTGATTAAGTGTTGAATTGACAGCAAACCAAGATAACATATTCAAAATAATTAGTAGTACATAACGATCTGTATCGTTCATAAGTGATACAAGATCAAAACAAAATTGTTCTTTGGTACTTAATCCATTTAAATAATCTTTAAATGCAAGGATAATTTCTTTTGATATAAGTGGCTTTGGTTTGATCTCGCGTAACCAGGACTTAATTGTATCGGCAATATCATAAACAGAAAATTCGGTGAAAAGTCCATCTAAATCAGCAAGTGTGAATGATGGTTTGGCTTGTTGATTTGATTGCCCATTCTTCTGTTGCTTGCTTAATGATTCGTGCATGAGCGGATTTGTAGATGCGAATGATTCGTTTGATGTTAATGTGATTGTATTGCTAGAGAGTGCATTATGATTCAAGGTAAAAAATGAATCACAATATTTACGTAATGAATTGATCCTTGAACGTACACCTGATTTACGAAAAACACCTACTGAACTGACACCATTTTTCATTAGATAAAGTATCTGCTTGAACACAAGATGTGTAATCGATATGAATATTAATATAGTTTTTATAATATTTTACGTAAAATAATAAACAAACCATGAATTCGATGAATGTTGGTAAAACAAGACCACCAGTCAATTTTTCGATCTGACTTAAATTACAACCAAAACAACTGAAAACCTGATTAGTAAGTATTTGATTATTGGTTGATGATACGTTTTTAGATGAATTCAAATGGCTTGATGTTGTATTACTTAAATTATTGAACGAACTATCAGATGACGAAATACTGTAATTGCCCATAAACGAATGATTTTGCCTAAAACGTCCTTTATAATGATCTATCTATATTATATATAATAAATGAAATTCGATTAGGATTCATTTTTTAAAAATTATGAAATGAATAGACCTACTATTTTTTGTAATTGTGAAGCAGTTAAAAAATCAAAATGCAATTTATCCTCATTATTGTAATCAGTTTTACCATTTTTATTCAAATGACCTAAGATCGGATCCCTTAGCTGATTGGAATTCAGATCATTATTTAATTGATTTGATTGATGAGGATTATTAAGTGAATTATTTCGTTGATGATTGTCAAGTTGATTAGCTAGTTGATCAGCGCTCACCTCAAGCGATTTTAAATTTGATGAAGCCATTTTAAAATCGAATAAAATTTTGCCATATAAAAAATGAACAAATGGATAATTTGATGATGAAACAAATGGAGAGACTGTACCAAAATTATTTTTTAAAATCATCATACAAATAGACGCTTTTCAATCTTGATTCGCTTGATTCTCCCTTAAAATTTTGCTTGTACAAAATTACCTGATCAGAAATAAACAAAAATTTAAAACATTTCTATTTAAAATCTACCGTTTGTGTGATATTCTTTGTTAATTCATTCAATAATTAGTTTTATTTATTTTCGTATTGATAATAATTTTATCTTTTTAATCTAAAAATATAAAAAAAGGTAGACCATAGATCTCATTTGTCCAAATTTATATTTACAAGTTATGAAAAATAAATAATAAAAAAATATATATATATTTTGAATCACTAATTTTGTTATCTATTGTAAATAATGCATTTTGTGTGTTAAAAATAGATAGTGGATAAAATAGTGAACAATTTACATTATCCAACGAAATTTTTGAAGTGTGCATTTTATAATTGTTGATACTTCGGTGAATTTTTTTTTGTGCAAGTAAGTGCAGTATAGTACTATCTTTAATAAACATAACAAATGATAATTAACTAACAACAAAAAAACTTTCTTTGCTTTCAAAAAAGAAAAGATACTTTACCAAATTTTTGTTCTTAATAATAAATTCTTTTGAAAAGAAAGAAAATTTACCTCTTAAAAACTAATGTTAACTTATTTATAATTTGATACAATATGTTCTGGTGTGAAGTTTTATAAAAGAATTGTAAAAGAGGTAAATAAGTTAATCATCATACAGATGCATAATGGTAAAATTATCAATCGTAAAAAAAAATTCACTAATTTTTATGTAAATAGTGAGCAATTAAAAAAAAAATAAAGTGAATTTTGATGAATACATGGCGATAAGTATAATGATCAAATTTCTAATTCAAAAAAAATTTTTCAAAAAAATATGCAAGTCATCATAATAGTCATGTAAAATACGTATCAAAATTTATGGAATAATAATGATACCATCAGTCAAGTAAATTGTATATAATTTATAGGTTAACTCAAAATTATTAAGTTTTTAAGTTGGAAATTTATTTTTTAAAATTATATCAAGCCATTAAGATATTTGCAAAAATATCAAATTATCTTATTAATTATTTTAAATAAATGATTAAAATCAGACAAAAATAAATTAAAAGTTTAACTTTCACTGGCTTTGAAAATTTTAAAGCGATTGCATTGCATCACTTGAAAAGATAATCCGTACAAATCAAACATGTAATCTGATAAATTGATCTGCTGTTGTACAAGTATAACATTAGATTTTTCAAAAATATTCTCTTAACGGTACGCTTAAGAAATAAACTTGAAAAAAAAATTACTACCAGCGATCACCTTGTAATAGAATGAAAAAAATTTATAAGATCTCAAATCAAGCTCAATTCAAAAAACTTTGAAAATTTTTTAATGTTCTTTTTATCTAAAAATATAGAAAAATGACCATCTTAACAATCAACAATTTTTATATTATTAAGTTAAACTTAAATATGTTTAAAAATGAAAAAAAGATTTTTATTTCAAAACATTAAATTATATATATATATTGGAAATGCTGACTAATGAAAAATGGCAAGGAAAGGTAAAATGATATCTCCTTGAATAACACAGCTATCTGAAGATTGCGACTCAAGGATTCACGATTAATGATTGAAATCTAATTATAGAACTAGAGTAGATACAACATTTATTATTAGTCAGCTTATTCAAAAAGTATAAAAAGTTTTTGGAAAAGTAATTATTGTCGAAAAAAAAAAATAAAACGAAAAAATTTTTTTGTATTATTATTAATGTAGATTATCATAAAAGTATATATTTAATGAATCATTTCGAATGGCGAATCAAAGCAATTTCGAGCATAAAGTCTTTTCAGATTATAAAATGTTTTTTTTTTTAATTATTCTAATTATTTGTGATAGAGAAAATTTAATAAATAGGTATCGAAAAAATTATGCATATCGATTGAGACTCAAATGATCCAATATTAACAAAGTTTAAAGCGAATCATCGTGACTATTTGAAACTTTCGATTGAGTCTTAGCGATAAGAAAAATTTTAAAATGTGTAGATTATGAAATTTTTAAACGAAAAGGCATAATCAGGTTGTAGTTAACGATTTAAAAATTAGAATATATTATTTAATTCAATCTCGAATTTCAAAAAGACCAGAAAACATAAATTTTTTTGTATGTTCGTTACGTTTATCGGCAAAAAAAATTTTATAAAATTTTTAAAGTCCAATAAAAATGGAACAAAAAAAGAAATATTGGCAAAATTTTTTAGGACAAAAAAATTAAGTTTTTTTTTCCTTTATAAATAATTATCGAATGGAAATAAGAGATCATTTCACTTAATAAAAAAATAAAAATTTAGAAATTTACCTGAGAGAAAAAATATGAAGATAAAATTTTGAAAGATTACGAAAATTCATTGAATAACAAAATAAATGGAACCAAAAGACACTTGTTGATTAATTATATTTATAAAATCAATTCGCTTTTTTTTTTGTAACGCTCACATTTTGATTAAGATTTTTCATATAATACATAAATTTAGATAATTTAGCACTTACAAGATCTACTGATAAAGATTATTTTCAGTTCTTGAAATACTCTATTAGTTCGTGGCAAAAGTCGAAAAGTCGTTTTGATTTCTTTTCTTATTTTTTAAATTTTTATGGACTGAGACTTGGATCACAAAAAAACAATCGTTTCAATATGATTACATAAAATGAAAAAAAAATCAAATTTCTGATTCAAGTTTTTAGACGAAAGAGTTTTTTTTGCAAATAATTTTTACCTTACAATTCTATCCAAGAAAATAAGCATTTTAAAAATAAAAAGAAAATGTGCAGAAAAGAGAACATATATATTTTTTTTTATTTTTGTAAATAAACTTTTTATATTATATAGCATACTTTTTATAGAATAAGAATAGATGGCATGCTAAAATTTCCCTCGAATATACCATTCTTTACCCAATAATAACATGGATCATTGAATTTTAAAAAGTTAAGAATTGACGAATCCATAAATTTGTATTCATTCTCACGATTACATATCTTTAACAATAAAAAATAATCAAATATTTTAATTGATTTGGAATGAATATACAAATAATAAATCTTGAAATTAAATTTATAAAAAAAAAAAAAAAAAAAATTATTTGTAAGTGCTAGAACTTTAAAAATAAAAAAATTTATTTGTCTAAATTTATCCTCATATGATGCTCAAATTTTTTTCCATCAATGAGCTGATCAGAAGATTCTAATCTCTATTTCTCAAAAATTTCTTGATAAAAAAATTTAAAATCTTAAGATTTAATAATTAAAAAAAGTTTTCTTACATATCAATTTCCATGAAATTTTTTAGCCTATATTAGTAAATTATATGGTTCAATCTTTTTATATTTAAAAAAATAAGCTCATATCTTACCAATGAAATCAGAATTATTGCTATTATTTTTAAACAGAATTCCATATTTATTTTTAATCATTCTTATAAAGAAGAGTACATAAAACTTTCTATTTTATATTTAATTATTCGTTAGGTTCTCAATTCTCAAATAATTTTACAAATCGATTTACGTGTATCTTGATTTATGCAATAGGTCTTAAATAATCGAGATTTTTATCAAATTTTAATTTTACTATTGAGATACAGTTTCATCATGTTTGATCTTAAATATTTGATAATAAAAATTAATAACTCCTACAAGAAAAGGTAAGCTTTTGCTCAAAGTAATCAAATTATTTTTTTTTATGAGCTTTGCGACTAAAAGGCAGACAGTTTCTCTTAGTTCAAAATACCATAGTAATAAGAAAAGAGCAATTAACTTTTCACGTTGATCTGTAAATTTTAGTGTGATAAGTATTCAAGCGATTTTTCTATAAAATGAAATAATACATTAGAAATAATACATCTCAATTATTCAAAATAAAAATATCGTTCATTTAAAATTTTTTAATGTGAAAAATATAAAAATATTTTTGCGATTAGAATTTTTCACTTTATTCAGTTGCAAGTTTTTAATTTTTTATTGATTAGAATTTCGTCGATATTGTAAAATTGAATTTTATCAAATGAATTTTGGTCTCAAAATGACAACTGATATCGTGGATAAAGTGTTCATGACCAACTATAATATTTCTTAAAACATAATTTTTACATATGCTTATTTTTTTACCTTTTCTGAAATTCCCAAACTATAGTTTTAATAATAATAAAAGGTGACTATTTAAAAATCATGAAGTAAAAAAGAAAGATGAGCCTAAAAATTCTAGAAAAATGATTGAAATTAATAAATTAAAATAGTTTTTCAAAATTGAATATAATTAAAAAACCTATAAAAAACATACCAATTTATGAATTAAATTTATTATTCAATTTTGCCTTAACTACAAAAAATTATAATATATTTCTTTCAGTTAAAGCGCAATCTCATGTTCACGTGTATATGTTTTAGAGACATCTATATATTATGAAAGTATAAATAATTTATCGATTATCCATCAAAAATGAATGTAAATAAGTTATTTAACGACTTGCTTAAAGCGCCAGATTGAATAAACCGTCAAATTAAGTGTTTGATTTTAAATTAATGTAAACAAATTTTTTTATCGATAAGAAAATTCATACAAATGAAACAGATTTATCTCAATTGAAAAGCTAAAAAAAAATAAATCTTTGTGAATTTGATCATGGATCAATTTGTTAAATTGCCAATGCTTTATTTCGATTTGAAACATAGTTCTGGTACAGTTGATTTTAAAACTTCGTTTCAAAAGGTAAAATTTATCATTTAATTATCTGTAAAAATTTTTGAATAGAAAACAGTGACGTCAATTTTATTTTTTAGATTAAATTGGCTATGATTAATACTTGTGTACTAATTAATGTTCTATTTTTTTCCTTTATTTATTTTGTTTAGCGAATTTTAGAAATTTATTCACAAGACCCGACTAATTTTATAAATGAAATTCAAGAATTTGAAGTATTAAGATCTGTAAGTTTATTTTTTTTCGCAAATGACACTATTTACCATTTTTTTATGCTTTTTGGCTTTAGAACGCGATTAGAGTAACACATGATCTAAATGGTTGTATGCTCTTAAAACGCTACTATGCCCAACTCTCAATCATTGACAACAAATTTTATTATTCAAGTAGATCATGTGATCTCAAATTTACATGGGTCGACACATTTACTAAAACAAATGTAACGGGCGATATACAACTTGAACTTGACTCCATACTTCATAATATTGGTGCCTTACATTCTGAGCTTGGCGCGACCGGCCAACGTAACACATCAGATAGTATCAAAGTTGCGTGCACACATTTTCAATGTGCAGCATGGGTATTTAAAAAATTGAAAGAAAACTCTCATTTCAAAAGCAAAGATTTATCCCAAGATTTGATGGCGTTCGCTTATCATATCATGCTTGCACAAGCACAGGAATGTTTCCTAGAAAAATCAATTCTTGACAAACGTAATCCATCTATTGTCTCAAAAATTGCCGCAGAAGTCTATTCAAATTATGATTACTTGATTGTGATACTTTCGGCGGCCGAAATGCAAGATCAAGATAGTCTCTATAACAAATTATTCAAAGAATGGAGAAAATTTTTTGAGTTTAAAATATCATTCTATTCGGCTATATGTTCATATTTTATGGGTCAATATGAAGAAATAAAAATGGGTGAACGAGTAGCTTGGTTAATGGGTGCAGATGAAAAATTAAAAACATCAGTTAAACTTACCAAAACCATTGGTAGATCAAGTGTAGTAGAATCGGTGGATTATCTTGTTGATTTAGTAAAAAAAGCACTTGTGCAAGCCAAACAAAATAATGATTTTATTTATCATGACATCGTTCCAACTCAAGATAAGTTGACTGCAGTCAAAGGCGTGAATTTGGTAATAGAAATACCATTTAATATAACAGATGTTGAGATAATGGGCAAAGACATATTTCGCAGATTAGTCCCAATAGAAGCCTATGAAACGGTATCGATTTATACTGATGGTCGCAGTCAAATGTGGCGCGAAATTAAATCAAAGATTGATGACAAAAATGAAGAATTAGTCAAATTTTTGTCGATTATCCAATTAGACAAAGATAATATAAGACAACGTAAATTTAATGTACCTGAAAAATTGGCAAGTATATGTGCAACATTAAACAGTGGCTCTACAAATTTTCTAGATGAAGTGAAAGGGCGATTAGAAAAGTTAGATGAATTGAGCAGAGAAGTCGATAAACAGTTTAAAGAATTAGAAAAACTAATAAATGATGAAGAAGAGTTTGAAAAATCAACAAAATCAAATATTTCCAGTTCAATATGTGATTTGAGAAGTGAATTTGATTGTAATTATGAAGTGCACAAGAGTGCAATGACATCGAATCAAGATTTACATGATTTGATTAAAACACATGAAAGAGATATTGAACTTTTGATGAAAAGTTCAGTACAAGATCTAGAACAATTGTTTTCTATGTCAGCTGAAGATTTACCAATGGAAAAAGACAATTTGGTTGAATTAGAGCGATTGTTTGACAAAATTGAAGAGTTGAAAAAACAACGAGCTTTTTTAGAAAATAGACTCAAACAAGCAATAAAAAATGACGACATTTTGAAAAGTGTAGTTTCGCATTCTGAATCAGAAATTAAAGCTGTTTTTGAAAAGGAAAATCAAAAATTAGATGTTGATAGAAAATATTTAGAACAAAATATGAATGCACAAGATGCTATATTGAATGCGTTAACAAAAGCAAATGCCGACTATGCAGCAACAAGAAAAGCGTTTATGAAAGTCGAAAAATTACGGAACGAGAAAATTGAAAGTCTATATGAATCTTATGAAAATGTACAAGGCGTTCTTATCAATTTAGATAAAGGTATCGAGTTTTATGCAAACTTGAAACAAGTCATCCAAAAATTAAAATCAAAAATAAATAAACACATTGAAGAGCGAAAAATAAATCAATCGACAAAAAATCAATCATTATCTGATACTTTAGAATCGTCTATGCACAAAAATTTAATTAATTCAACTGTTCAAAACATTTCATTCGAAGAAAACAAAAAAGGTCAAAGTAAATTGAAAGATTTTCTACCTACATGTTATGATTCGACAAAATTTCCTCGCTTACCTAACATCAATATGCCTACCAATTTACCTTACAATTCATCTAACCAAACATTAAATGTATCTAATATTTCGAATCAACAACCTATATCAAATTATTCTGGTTTGCCACACCCAAATTTATCTAATAGCTTGCCGCAAATGTTATCCAATCAATTATCATTTCCAAGCAATCAAACTCATGTAATGCCTATGGCTTACCCAACATCAACAAATTTCGCACCATCGCCATCGACTAATATGTATAATGCAACTTCCCAAATTGATACTTCTTATTCAATAGCAAACAATTATTCCAATTATTCAAATTTGAATGTTAATCCAACAATTACCTCAACTACACCAGGTTATGTATATGCTAACTACACATTGCCTAACTTATCTCAACAATCAATTGGACAGTCAAATTATCAATCCAATTCGCATGTACCGCCTTTAAACAATTACCAATCATCAAATTCTACTTATCAAAATGTTGATTATTTAATGCAAAATATTCGACCAACACAACAGTATTTACCTATCGCAGCAAATTATTATTCATCTGCTAATCAAATGCATTCACAAATGAATATTGGTCAACAACAACCAGATCACCATAGGAACGTCACCCATAATTTGACACATACAATGCAGAGTTTAAATCTAAATAATGATTTAAATTACTCATCGATGACTTCACAACAACCATCTTACTGTATGTATATTGAATTCTTACAATCTATTAAAATTAATATGAAAATTCTTTTTATCATCTTAAAGATAATTACATTCAGGAACCTTCAACACAAACCACAATCGCTTCAAAACCCAAAATACCAATCGACAGTTTATTGAATTCGGATAATAATTTAAGTGAAGAAATTCAACCTATTCTTAAGCCCACCTCGATCGTGAACCAGCAAAGTGTCAAATGTCAAAAAGAAAGTGACAAAAATTGAATTTAATCGTGATTTATTGAAGCTATTCATTTCTTTTTTAAAGTTATAAGAGGTGAATCATAATCTTGATTATTTTGCTTTTGAAATCTATTGTTGAATTTTATATTTTGATACTGATTAGATAAAATATTGTCTTGAAGTGTTTCTTGAACTTTTTCTGTATTTTTTATAATATTATTGATTACTTTTTCCAATGTAAGTTCTTTATATGTAAGTGCATCATCTACTGTGAATTTACCTAGTCTAGTGAGTACGATTTTACTTATGCATGCATATGATTTAAGTTTAATACCCATTTGGTTAATAAGATGATAAATGTAAAGTGGATTTTCGTTTACACAATTCATTTGAATTTTACAATAAGGTGGATTATATTCAAAACACTTCAAAGAGTATAATATTGGATCTGAATCTTTGTATTTGGTCTTAATAGGACCTTTTGATAAAATTTCGTACGCTTCTTCTGATTGTAATTTGACACCTATATTTCTTATTATGTACCTTGAATTTCCAAAAAGCAAATGATTGCATAATTTGTTGATTTTGAAAGGTGTTACAAATCGTAAATTTGCCTTTCTAATTGGTTTGCCTGATTCAGTAAAATCATCAGTTGCTATTCCTAATCTGCACGTGATTTCATACTCTTTTATTAAATTATAGTTTCTTAAATATTTTAATTTATTACAACCATCTGAGCCGATCTATAATTGAAAAAACTTTGAACTAAATGTATACCTATTATGGTGAATCATACTTACACCAACTAGAATTAAACCACTGATAAACCAACCTAAATTTTGATAAATCGAAAGAGAAAGGTCATTTTTTTTGTATCGTTCGCCTACAACAAGTGGATGATCAGCCAGAGAGAGAGTTCGGTGGATTTCGAATTTGTTGTCTACACCTACATTGCCAATTATTTGAATCATTTCATTACAGGGTCGAGTTTCAAGTGCATTAAGATCTAAACATAGTTTTTTTCTCATTTCCGATTGAAGAAGCCGATACGGAAAATTTTGGCTTTTATAAAAACAGAACACTCCATCCAAACATCGATATGCCGTTCGGGCATCTTTGACAATAACCATTTTAAAATTAATATTTAATTGAAAAGTTATTTGATTCAAAGTTTTTATTAATTGTTGATCTTTTAAACATACATGAGTTTTTTAGATCGTTTTTTGGTAAACAAGATGCGCATACGCATATCAATAAAAAGAAAAAAATTTATTTATATCATATACAGTGTGAATAGACATCATCAAAGTTATTTTCAATATATTCGAACAAATTTATAAATCTATGTTTTGAATGGTTAAAAAATAAATATTTTTCACACAATCTAACAAGCTGGCAGAACACAATTCAGAGGTTCTTCGAGAAAATTAGCCAACGTTTCGACTTTAGTTTTTAAAATACCCAAAGGCACGTTCTTATTCGCATGCATACATAACAAAACATTTGATACTCGTTTTACCATCAAGTTGCCATTCTGTTCGAAATAAAAAGTTTTAATTCATTAAAATTATGTAAACTTTAGATAAAAAACTAAAAAAATTTTTTTCGATTCAATTTATTTAATAATCACTTACTTCACATTCTATGATAAAATGTTGGATTTGATCATCGTTGAATGCAATTTTGCCTTGTTTTTCATATGATAGCCAAATGCTTGATGAAATAGCAGCTGTCATACGTGCATCTTTATCACCAAAACCCGAATACGCTAACAGACTACCTTCTCGATTAAACAAGCTAAGACACAAAATTAATCAATAAAGGCCATTTCGGAGGTATTAAAGATATATATTAGAGATTAAAAACGTTTATTCAAAGCTACAAAAATAAATAATTACTTCTTGATAAATTAATTGAAAAAATTTTTTTGAGAATTAAAATAAATTAAAAAAGAAAATATTTACAGCGTACATTCGATGCCTCCTGTGTTTGCTTTACTTAAAATATTCATCAGAGTTTTTGGTTTCAGCATTTTGCATTCAAATGATATAATTTTTTAAATATATTCTTTTGAAATAAACAACTTTTAAATGAAATTTTATAGTACTTGAATAGTTGAATGACCTTTCTGAAATTAATGAATTTCAATTAGACAAATACAATTAAATTAATTTATTATTGGTGTTAAATTTAATAATTTTGTGTAATGAAATAAACATCGTTGTCACACAACTCACTAGAAATTCGTCAATAAAAAAATCAATTGAAGATTTATGAAAATAAATTTACAAATTTACTATTCATACGAATATAAAATTTGGACAAATAGCTATTTATATATTATGTCTAAGCTGATTAAAGCTTTTTATGATTGTCACATTTACTTTATTGCATAATATAATTGAAATGGATAGTCATTTAGCAAATGGCAAGGTCAACATTTTAAAGCTTAAAGAACAGCTTAAAAGAAAAATTGTTGATTATTTTAGTGCATTCAAAGGAAGTAAGGTAGGTTCTTGCTTTTTTTGTTAATCTAATAAGGTTTTTAAAATTTGACAGATATTTTCTAATGCATTCAGACTATTATTTGGGATAATCAACTTGTCTCAGCTTTTGGTCTAGTCACTGAGTATTCATATTTGAAACAAAATGGAGTAACTCATATGTATATGCTTGATTCAAAAGCGCCTATTATTACTGATCACGTATTTTATTTCATAAAGCCACAAGTGGGCAAAATTGAATTGCTTGTTAAAAATTTTAATTATCAAGAAGCGGAAAATAAAGACTATCATCTTGTCTACATACCAGAAAAGAGTCTGATTTGTGAACAAGTATTGAATGAAAAAAATGTTCTAACTTACTTCAAGTCAATTGATGATTTTGCTCTTTATTTTTACCCATTCGATTGTGATTTATTATCTATGGAAGATGATGTTGCGTTTAAAGAATGTTTTGTAGAAAATGATTATACGTCGATTTATCATGCAGCTTGTGGACTTATGGAATTGCAAATTCTTTACGGCATTATACCTATAATTTATGGACAAGGTAAAATCGCACGATTACTCTGTAATATTATGCTAAAGAAACGAAAAGAGCTTGGAAATCGACTGCCAAAACAAGCGCCACAAATTGACAATTTAATTATAATTGATCGTTCCATTGACTTAATTTCACCACTTATAACTCAGCTCACCTATGAAGGCTTAATTGATGAAATATATGGTATTAAAAACAATAATGTAAAGATTCCAAGTGTACGTTTGATGCAAAATAATTCGAATTCTACAAAAGAAGATCAACAAATCAACTTAAATACTAATATGAAAACTTTTACACTAAACTCAAGCGAAGAACTATTTTGCAAGATTAGAGACAAAAACTTTAATGCAATACCATCTATTTTGAACAATACAAGCAAAAATTTGCGTGTGCAGTATGAAGAACGACACACGTTAAAAAGTGTGACAGATTACAAATTATTTGTCGATAAATTGCCTTATTTGCAGAATGCACGTAAATCGTTGACCAATCATTTATTAATTGCTGAACTTGTGACTGAAGTCACATCAAGTTCAGAATTCCGAGAAAAACTCGGTGTTGAACAAAGTTTCATTGATCTCGTGAATACAGATAAAATTGATCCGTTTATCGAAGATTGTATTGCTAAAAAAGAATCATTGACTAAAATTTTTAGATTAATCTGTCTACAATCTCAAGTGAATAATGGACTAAAGGAACGTGTTTTAGATCATTACAAAAAAGAGATTATTCAAACCTATGGATTTAATCAACTATTAAATATCGAAAATTTAATTAAAAGCAATTGTCTTCGTAACACTCAATGCTATTTAAAAGGTTACGCTAATATTCGAAAGTCAATGCGATTGACAATTGAAAATTCTAACGAAAAAAATCCAACCGATATAGCCTATGTTCATAGTTATTACGCCCCATTAAGTATTAGATTGTGTCAATATTTAGTTAATCCAGGATGGAAGATGATTGGCGATGTTATCAAGCAATTGCCAGGGCCATTTTTTGAGGTAAATCAAGAAATTTTTGATACATCAACAGAAAAAAGAAAAAATTCTACCAATTCTGTATTATCTAATTTACTACCCAATGAATCAAAAACTATTCTTGTTTTTTTTATTGGTGGCTGTACATACGCTGAAATTGCTGCATTGAGATTTTTAAGTCAACAGGAAGAATGTAAGTTGATTAAACTAAATTAAAATTAATTAATTTATTCATTTTATTTCAATTTCATAAATAAAAAAAAAATTTTATTTAAACAAAAGTGAATGCTGAATTTGTGGTAGCGACAACCAAATTGATAAATGGGAACACTTTTGTGGAATCTTTGTTTGAAATTAATGCTTGAAACAAATTCAAAAATATTATTAACCCAAATTGTACCTTTTAAAAAATACATATGTACAGGAATATTTACATTAAATATATCTAAAATTAATAAATTATTCACTAGATCTCCATCATATCTTCATCATTATATTCGTAGGCGTCTAATTCATCTAATTCAACAATCTCTAACTTATCATTCGCATTGTCGGTTTCATCATCCTCTGACTCTGAATACACTGTATATTCATCTGTTTCATCAACGATCTCTTGTTTTTTTAGTTTTCCTTTTTTCTGTTTATTTATTGTGATAATATTTATTGGTTTCCAAATTACTAATGCTTTTGATTCTTTTTCACATTGATCTTTCATCAATTTAGAAATTACATCATCGATATTCCAAAAATCTTGTATGTCTTCTGTTAATTCAAATTTTACGTCATTCTTTTCCTTAAATTTAGCCTGATTATCACACTCAAAATCTTCTATATTTTCTTCAATGATGTTATCATCTGATGCATTTGTAAATTCATCTTCGTTGAATTCTTCATCTATACATAGTTTAGTTAATTTTCCAATCACTTTTTCTTCGGTTGCATTTTGTTTGGTTGGAGGTTGAAATGGTGATAAATCATCATCCTCAAACAGACTTTTTCGTTTATATGGACCAATACAATTAGATGCAGTTGACAAATTATTAATGGTCTTCCAATTGTTACCAAGAAAAGATGATGGTTCATTCTTTACTTTATTACAAGCAAAACTATTCGATAAAGGAGATGATGATATTTCTCCGATTGAGCTTAATGAATTTAAACTATTGTTCGCTTAAAAAAATAAAAAAAAAATTTAACATCTACATCAAATAATTAAATTTATTTATATTTACCTTTAAACTGAAAATGAGAATTTTCCTGAATATTAAATGCATTAGGCATATTGTCAGGCACATTTTGAGACCACAAATCATCCATTTTTCGTTATTAAAGTAATTTAGAAAATAATACAGACTGTTTTTGGATCTATTATTTAAAATAGAGTATCGATAATAAAGACAAACGAATACGAGAAAAATTAAATAGTGATTTCAAATGTGAATATACACTTTTTATATTTTCAAACTGGTTCATCGTTTGAAATTTTAATTATTTGAAAGATGTTGTTCGAAAAATATTCCGATGCGCGAAAATGATTTGATAAAATCTAAAATAAATCAAACAGGGCACTTCAAGTCAAATAAATAAAAAATATCGCAGAAAAGGAAGATGGCAAATATTGTTAAATTGATGTTTATAAAAAAATAAAAATTAAAAAAATAAAAATTGAATACAATTTGAATTATGAACCGCTTTTTTTTAAATATTTCTTGAAAGAATGTTGAATTTGATCGAGATGATACACACAAAATAACCGATTGAGCCTATAATTAAAAGGTTTTTCCTTCTTCATATAGCTTTAATTAATAAAATAATAATATATAATTTAAAATGACTTATGTATATAAAATAAAATATTTCAAAAAAAAAAAAAATTTGTTAAAAAAAACACAATTCTCAAAAAATTATTCGATAGTTAAGACAGTCAAAAATTTATTAGGCTCATGTACCTGTAATTAACTAATTTTTCTTTGATTATCGATTCACAGTGAACTGTTCTAAAGTTCAAAACTTTTCAGTACATTGTTTACCTTTTGCACTGCTACAAAAAAAACTACTTGAATAAATAAAAAAAAGAGGAAATATATATCCCCGAATATTAAATGCAAAAAAAATATATAGCGAATGAGTTTATCTCAATTCATGTTCCAGTAAATTATATACTTTTCTAGAATTTTTTTTTAATTTTTTTAAGTGAAGGCGCTTCAAGTGTAATGACTATTTATATACATGTGTTTATATGAATATTTCTTTCGTTTTAAATACTCATTCTAAAAATATATTTCGTATTAAATTTTAGATTTCTGTTTAAAATATTCCAAATTTCCGAGATAAATTTTCTTTGCATGGATGCGAAATAATTTCTAGTTTATGATTTAATTCAAAATATTTATAGAGGGAGTTGAAAATCAATCAATAAAATAATTTATAACTAATCAAATTTTCTTTAATTTTTTTTGATTGTACATTTTTTTTTGTTAATCAATAGAAATTAAGAATAAAATTCCTCAAAAAGTCTCACAGTGATCTCAAAATTATTTATTATGAGCCTTAATTTGATTAACAAATTATAAGGCGAACTAAGAAGGAAATCTTTTTTCAAAAATATTTTGATCTGTTTATATTGATTTAGAATTTGAGAATTTAAGCTTTCTTTATGTATGTATCGATATAGCTTAGTAAATATGATTATTACTCATCTTTTATCTCCATCATAAATTAATATAGCGAATACGGCTAAGACAATTTTTTTACACTTATACAAATTTAAGTTAAAAATTTTAATTGATTATAAACAATCAATTTTTATTAATATTTTTATTTAATAAATTATTGTTGAGGAATGAAATGTTGAATTTTTCTGCAAGATTTCTACAGATGTGAAAGTTAATTGTTTTTTATAAATTGATAAAAATATTTCCTAAAGTAATTATTTCACACAAATTAAATTTATCTTTTAAAAATATTAATTTTTTAGGATATAATAAAAAACTTTAAAGTTTGTTCTTACTTATTTTATATATACAAAATACAATTCATACCTATTCAACTATTTCTGTTTTAATCCATTTATCATTTTTTGAGATTTATTACTCATTATAAAAATAAAATGTAGTTTTTTTTTGA